>JANSTS010007138.1:3116-14721 GCA_026546915.1 Sylvicola fuscatus
ACGTAAAACAAGGTACAATTGTACCCACAATGACAGTTTGTTTACAACATAATAGCAGAATGTATTGATCGCATGATCAGTCGCTGCTATTTTTAAAATCTCGCGACAACAATTAAATGAACTGTTAAATTGACGTGGCGCTTCAAATATAAAAAGTCTAATAACGTGATGTTCGCGAGAAAAACTAGAAAATAAGTGCGCGGCTCAACGTTGCATGTCAAGTAAAAATTGCAAATCACATCCCAACACATATGCGTCCAGTTATTGCGTCGCATACAACCACGCCTCCTGCAATCAATGCTGTGCACATATTCCGCCGATGACCACAGAAAACGCAGCTTTGTGTAATGCATTCAATTAAATAAGTCAATAAATATTTCATGATAGCAAAACAAAAAAAGACAAATTCAAAACTGTTTCTTATTGCATTATTTGTACACCAAGATGACTTACCCAATCATTGCCTGACGTATGCGGATTGCATTGTGTTTGTATTTTCTCACCAAGTCGCGACTGTACAATAACTTGAGTTGATTTCAGCGCCAGAAATTTGATGAATTTCTCCAAATCCTTTTTATCCTGAATATTGTTTTTACTGGACGACATTGTGGCACTAATTATACGAACAATTAACCATCTTTTGATAAGAAAACAGCACAATTACGGCATTTAATTCCAATTTTTAGTTGGGAGACACAAATTCACTCACAGATTTTTACACACAAACAAATAGAAAGAAAGAGAATCGAAGATTTTTAGGAATTTGAGGGATGCCACAGGCAAATTGATCGTTAAATGTGTCGTTAAGTTTTTTCCTGCATTATCGATATGCTGTAGCGCAATTTGACATTGACAGCTGTCACTTTTGGTTTATTATATTCAATCGCAAATGGAGCCGATAGTTCATTCAAGAAATGTGTGCGAGATTTTTCTTACAAACATAAGAAATAAATTGTAAACAATTGAAAACCAACTACCAGCATGGCGACTTCAAAACCAAAAATTGGTCCGGAACAAATGGAGTCGTTCGTGAATGACCAACTCAGGACCGATCTGAAGCACTACGAGGAGGAAATTGTAAAGGCCAACAAAGACATTACAGATTTTGTTGAGCTTCAAAAATCTATTGAGCAAATGCAGGTGCTTGCAGCCCAAAAAAGGCCATTAAAAACTAAAGTTAGCATTGGTTGTGAGATGATGGTGTCGGCACGTGTCGATGATCTTACGCACATCTGCATAGATGTCGGTCTTAAGATCTATGTTGAGTTTACGCTGAGCGAAGCGCTTAAGTTCATTGCCGCCAAATTGGAACAACTGAATGCCGTGGCGGACCGGTATCGGGAGGAGAGTGTCAAGGTGCGAGCTTACATTAAATTGGCAATGATGACTATTGGAGAAGATCAAGGAGTGACAACGATTCCAGAGGAGACCTAATTTAATTATAAACCTAAATATGTTAAACATCTAAGAATAAATATTTCGTTTAAGACAATTTTTGATTTTTCTTTTCTAAATTAATTTGTTTAACAATTTTCCAATTATTTCATTGAATTTTATTGTTAAACCCGTTTACAATTATTCGTCATAATTAAAATTACAAGTATGGGGCTATTTTCTTTAAATTTTCATGAATTCATTCAATTCAATTGAGCGTTCTTGCAGTTCCAAGCAAATTAAATCTTACAGACAAGTCGTTTTTAATTGATATTATATTGGAAAAACTATCTATATTGTACGATTAAGTTAATTAAATTGTAAGCGGTTTTGTTTGGATTTATTTTATGTAAAAAAGATGTCATTTCATAAATTTGTCCCTCTCAACTACAATTATTATTACACATTTAAAATTTCAGGATATACATTTTAAAAAGCACCATTTATGTCTATAATTTCTTGGTGATGTGTGCTTTTATAATTACAATTAATTATCTACTATTGTTTTTATATGAAAAAAAAAACATTAAATGTATTTTTATAATAATTTGTTTTCATCTATTTTGAATCTTGATTTTTAGAAAATGATGTAAGGCTTTTTAACATCTAGTGAAAATTACATGGACTGATTAGAATTTTTAAATTTGTATTTGACAAATGATTAGCTATAATTGATCTAACTAGTAGTCTAATTGATTTACTGCTATTTGCTCTTAAGACAATTTGAATTAAGTTTAAATGACTTGGATGAGCTTTTAAGCTAGTAAATGCATGTCACAACAGAATTATTTCAGGAGTAAAATGTTTTATATTTTATTTGTATAACAATTAATTAAATTAAACCTACTTTGTGTCAACAATATAATTTAAAACAATTTAATCACTTTTCTGGTTTACCGACAATATTTTCATTCCGTTCAAGTAACCCGAAGAGAAAAACAAATGTTTGAATTAATCTAATAAATGTTTGTAAATAAACTGACTGGAAATCACGTTATTAAAGATTAGGCTACTGTTTTAATTTGTTAAAGGCATCACTTATCAAGGCTTCTTAAGCCGCACTTTTAAATTGTTCGTCGAATTTGTTTAACGTACAATGAATGCGCGTTCTTAATTAATAAGACATAGCAATTATTCTACGTAGATTATATTAGTGACTGATTGAAGAAAATAATAAAATTTACTAAAAACTGAAAATAGAAGAGATTCAAGAATTGACTTTGCAATTATATTTAAGTACATTTTATTTACTCGTATAATAATTTGTCTGAATGATATCAAAATACTTTAAACAGTTTTATTTATCGTTTTAATTTTTAGAAGAAATGAAGTACAAATTACAAAAAAATGTATTTTTAAAAAATCTAAAGGAATTTTCAATATTCTATGCCGGTGAATGGATACATTAATGTTAGTAAGTAAATTTTCTTTTTCCTCATCTATTGGTATGGATTTTAAGATTTCCTAGTATCTTAAGAATCTATTTATGTAAATATAAAATTTCCATTGTATATTCGATAAATTTTCATTATATTTTTTTTTTTGAGAAATGAAAAATCGATTGAAAAACCTCCGCGGTACAAAAGACTTATTTAATAAGGTATTTTTTGTTTAATTGATGTATTGTAAATATTTATTTTGTAATAAAATGTTGCTGTAAGATCTCACTTGCTTGGTTGTGGAAAGGAAACAGTCGCAGTTCGCAAATTGTGTCGACAACAATAAACTCACATAAGTAGGATAAACATTTAATTAAAAATTGACTTAAAACCGTGCACCTTTAAACAATAATAAATTTAATAGTAAATGCCACAAATATGACACTTAATTGACTAGATTAAAGCGATTATTTTTTTCTCTCGTAAAAGTCACAAACCATTTGCATGATTAAAATATTATTTGCATGTAAAAAAAAAATTATATTGTCAACATTAAAAGCAATTTTAAATCAAAATATTCATATCCTTCCAATCGTATTGGTGGTTGCATCGTGTAATTATGTTTTTGGCGTGAAATCAAGAAAGCATTTGATTAATTGTTATTTAACAAATATAAAATTTGTATAAATTAACTAAAAAATATTACAAGAAAAGCTTATAACTTTAAAAATGCGCAAAACAAAATTGATCCGATTTTTTTGTTGTTGTAAAAAACATTGTTTTAAGAATGCAATAATTGCATTAAATGTTGATATTGTTTCTAAAACAAATTTAAATTGGTTTGTCCTGCACTGAATGCGACTGCTACCTCTATTAACAATTTGTTTTTCTTTCTTGTGAATTCAGAGCGCATTTTATTTAAATTTAAATTATGTTTTTACATTATCTTTAAGTCAAAAAATTGAGAAAGAGAGATAGACAGTTATTTATATTATATGTATCAATGGTTTTTGTTTCTTGTATCTAGAATATGTTTGTTTAAATCTGGAATTGTGCAATTTTGTATTTGATGATTAATGTTTTGTATGTAATTTAATTGAAATCAAAGTCCAATACACTAAGGTACACCAAGAAAACGATTTTCCGAAGGGATGATTTCAATTTGACATTCTTATGCGTAGGGGTGTGTCTGTATTTGTACGGTTTGTCTGACTGCATTGTTTTAATGCACACATAATTATGAATTCGCTCTATAAACAGCTGTAATAAATGCCCAACATTTGTTACATACATATAAACATTCATATTAATTTTAATTTACAACTAAATTAAACACTTAAACGAGTTTTTCCCTCTTTCACGTCAATAAACTAAACATTTAATAATTAATTGAACAAAAATATGATTGACTACAATATATACGACTTTGCCATTTATAATTACATTAACTATACATTAATTATATGGTAAATCATTTACATTTTAGTAATTGTTTGTTTCCATTTACAACTGCTAATATAAAACAATATTAATGTTATTTTGGCCAAATTAAATCATTACATGATTTACTTAAACAATTATTAAACAATAATAAAGTTATTTAGATTAGATTTAACGAAAATTTACAGTGTATTTGATGTACCTCTCTTATCCATAATATTTACATATCAAAAATATAAGAAATTTGTGTTCATTTCGTTTCGAGATGAGATATATAATTTGATTAATTAAGTAAAAATTTGTCGCCCTTAATAATGTCATAGAAACTTCTATCTCGTTAACATCGTTAAATATAAATTTAATGAAACTTAAACGAACTAATATATTGTTGTAGGTGTGGGCTTTTGTGTTCAACACAAAAAAGCCCACAATCGGGGGTGTCTATATGTAATAAAATGCGTCTATTGACGATTCTACAAGTAGAATCTTGTAAAATTAGTCAGATTGTAACAGTTACAATTATTTCCATCTAACAAATGTACATAAACGAGTGAAATTTACATTTAATATTCGAAATATTAAATTAATTAACAAGAGGGATTAATTGCGTTGCTTAGAGCGAACAACTCAGTTGATGTCCCTTCGAAAGCTGTCCTCGATGGTCGGATCTGCCACCATGGTCGTTGGGTTGGATAACATTTGAAATCCGTCATAGTCCATTTGGCCGAGCTCCAGCTCAAGGGGTCGCAGAGGGTCCGGATAGAAATCTGTCATTTGAAAATCAACTTGAATTATGGTCAAAAATATGATTATTTTCGTTTTTAGTATCTAAATTTTAAGTTTTTCACATTTGGAGTTGAATTTATGAATAAAACTAATGGGATGGTTAAGATTTCAGACAAAATAAACTATTTATCAACTATACGAAATGAAGAATTTAATTTAATATTTTTAATTTTATTAAATCGATGGAGAAAATTTTATGTTGTAAATAAAATGTGTACACAAAAATTCTACTTAAGATGAATATGAGATATAAAAAGAATTAAAATTGTTTACCTTTTGACAAATCATTCGAAAAGTCTGCAAATATATTGAAAAGAAAATCAGATTATTTAACTAAATTTAATTAGATTGATGATAATAATGAAATTACCTTGCAATATAATTTCTGGTATACTGGTAGGAGTGTTCGGTGTCTGTGAACTGCCGGGATGTGAATGCTGTTGGTGATTATTCATTGAATTGTCGACACCTCCACCGTGCGAATTACTCGAATTGTTCGAATTCTGTAGCGCCAAATTAAGCAGATTTTGATTTGACAAATTCAAATTCGAATTAGACATTCCCAATTGCGTCATGTCCGTGTGATTCTGTTGCATATCGTTCAGTTGTTGCGATTGATTCTGACTCATCGTGTCCATGTTTGACGAGTTTATTTGATAATTTGTATTACCATACTGCTAAAATTAAAAAACGAATCAATATGATGCCTCTTTTGTGCCAACAAATCGAACTGACCTGATTAAAGTTCTGAGTATTTGTCGAGATATAATCCGACACCGAATTATCCACCTAAAAGTAGCCACACAAATAATGCAATTAGATGATTTCTATCGAGTATCTAACACAACCGTTTCTGAAGAAGGCAATTTAAGATGTTTGAAAAACCAGTAAATAACCTAAATTATTATATCACAAAACGGAAATAAAAAACATCAATAAACGTAAGGTCATTCAGTGCAAACTTATTGGAAAATAACAAGAGTAAAAATATGTAAACTCTAAATAATTAGAAATGTATGCAAGTAAAAACATTATTGTAGGCGATCAAAAACAATTAAATATGAAGAATAGAAATATGCAACGTTAAATATCTGTGTTTTAACAACCTGAACTTGTGCGGTCCACGTACAACCTGACTCTACCAAACTTTGCACTAGTGCTGCCCAATCCTTTAACATTTTTCGGTATTCGGTAAAACAATCAATGGCAGCACAACAATAAGTCAAAATAGAAAGTGACAATCAATTATATGTAAAGATTACTCAATTCATTTGTGTTCATTTTTGGTATTACGGGAAACAAATTGATTGAAGCTGTATTTGAGGAAGCTGCCGTTTCATATTTAACAACTATATGCAGAATTGCATCAAAATATTAATGTTTTGTATAAATGTTTGCAATATAATAATTTTAAATATACATAAACTTACCACACCCTTCGAATTGATCGAATTGATTTTTTGGTTTGACGATTTAGCATTAATGAGAGAATGATTAAAGCATTTTTAGCATACAATTTAACAATTTTTTATGTGAGAAACAAATAAAAAAAACTACTTAAAAATTCAAGGAATATTAACAAATTAGCCAAAAATACAAACAGTCTACATTATCTATCTAAGAAAATTTGTGTTAAACAAATGCCAAAAATACTTAAATATTCCAGATGACATTTTTTAAACGTTTTCTCTTTAACTGAATGATTTTTTTTTTTACCGTATGAGATTTATCTAACCGGATGAGACTGAATTCATACCTTTTCTCTTTACAAAAAGTCCACCAAAACCACTTAGGGCCACAATTTTAAATTACCAAAGGAAATAATACAAAATAGGAAGGAAAAGGAATAACTGCAATACTACTCACCAGAGAGAACGCTTCGAAGTGTTGCTGAATATTTTGATTCAAACAGAAATCAGTCGATTGAAACTGATCATAAGATTGTCTAGAATACATAAAGAAGGACATTGTATTTGAATCACAAAAACTTCTGATCAAAATATGTATTTCTGTTTCTGAATGAATTTCTTGGAAATAGAAATACCAAAAAAACACTCATTTTGAGTGAAAATGTTTTAAATCTCATGACTCACCCGTTATTTCCAATATTAGATGGCGAAGGACTGCATGGGGCACTGGCATTGGAGTCTCCGCCCGTCACAACCGACGAGCCCATAAGGCCAGGACTGGAGCCGGGACTCGGTCGACACTGAGGGCTCCTATAACCTCCTGAAATGTTCGTAAGGAAATTTTGTTGTGCTATCGTTGCCTCGTTTGCGATATTCCCATGAGATCCATGATGCGCATTATTTGGTGGACTATGTCTGCTTTGTAGGTATTTGGTGGGCGTCTGATGTTGCTGCTGTTGATTAGCCATATTCGCCATATTACCATAAGATTGATGATGAACTGGTTGAGCACCCGTTTGATGGTATGAATTCTCCAAAGAAATCACCTATAAACATATTCATTTTGCATTAGCTCTTAACTCATAACATTTATAAATTGCTTAAATATTAAAAAGCAAAAAATAAAAATGCAAACAAAAGATTATTGTTTAAATAAAAATCAACAAAAAACAATTAAATACCTTATTAACGACAGGATATCTATTGCTACCTGGTACAGATAAAAAATGCTGCAAAAAATAAATAAAAAACGCAAAACATTCAGCACGCAAAATTATAACTTGTAAATAAAAAAGTGGGCAGTTATTAACACTTGAAAACTAAACAATAAAAAAAAACTGGAGGATTAAATAGCCAAACAAAATAAAAAAACACAACAACTAAGAACCAAAAAAACTGCTGCCGCCACATTTCGCCTACCTGACTAGTGCCTTGCTGTGAATGTGTCGGGCTAAATGCATTTCCATCTCCTGGGGAATTGGCGGGCGAAATATATTGAAAGCCGGCGTTTGTTTGCCGGGCAGGCATTGCCGTCGGCGATAATGTGGCTGGTGATGCTGATATCGGACTCTGAACATAAAAAAAAAAACAGAATTAAAACTATGTCCAAAAACCAAGAGAATCAAATAAAATTACCGAACTGTACGGACTACTGGAGTGATCTTGTTCCTGGTCAATTGGCGTATGCAGTGGGGACGGGAAATGAACTGACGTCAGATCAGGCAAAGATCCTGTATTATTTCCAATTGGTATTTGCGTTGTATTATCATGAGCAGATGGATAAATGCTAGACAAATGAAAACAGCGTTTAGATCTTAAAAATTCGTCGAGTTCTAGAGGTGTCATACTTGATTCCCGGCAATCTGGACAATCCACACGAGGACCTGGGTCGTCCATCTTGCGCATTCATCGCTGCATGTTGATTTATTTGATTACTAGAGAGAGTCTTTCCCTGTGGCAAGGCATTCGTGTCTGGGACTCGCCTTTGAGCAGTTGGACTTAATGTTATGAGCGGGGAATGAGAACTATGTTGGTTGTGATGATCCTGGATTAATAGAAATCAAAGTACATAAATATTATGTTAAACTACATAAAACGCGATAAACGACGTACATTTTGCGTCTGAACAAGATTTTGATGAATAGCTGAGTCTGAATGCGTGCGCCTCCAACTGGAATCACTTGGCGGACTTAAATACGCCACATTGCCGCTGCTGTAGGGCGATGTGTCAATCTTACGGTCGGCCATTCGTCGGATGGGTCCACCACCGACACTGCGACCTTTACAACAAGAATATATTTAATGTAATTAACATGATTTTGTGTGCCGAACAATGATGATAAGTACCTCTGGATTCACGATATGTGGGATTGTGTGGATTATTTGGGCCATTCGCCTGGACAGTTTCGTTTGCCATTAGACCGAATTGCGCCAGCGTCGTCTCGTCCGGCTGCAACAATGAAATTCAATTAGTTGGCAATGAAAAGTTATGCGAATGTAATAAATGATTATGGGACAAACATAACCAATAGTCATGCCATGTTCTCATCTTAGAGTTGTAATATACTAAAAAGGAGGATATCAATTAACTTTCACTACATGTTGAATAATAAAAGCCATTTTGCAATAGGCAAAACACGATAATGAATATTAATGACAAAATACAATCAATGGAAGATAACGAGATAAATAGAATCTGATAAATAGTACTAATAATAATAATCATTCGATTGCATTTAATTGATTTTATTCATATTCATATAATATTTTAGCGCTCTGATGAAACTATAAAGACATTCAACTAAATTATTGTTTATTTTTTTTGTGTAAAAACTGTCAAAATTTAAACATTCTGGTGATCAATACATTTTTCTGAAAATTGATATAAATTATAATCGTTATGCGGGTTTTACACTCAAAAATATAAACCAACTTAGATCAAAAATTAAATTATTCAGTACACAAACCAATTCTGATAGGATTTTTTGAAAGTCAAGTAGGATTAATTAAACATGATTATTTCAAAATGAGCAATTTAAAACCAAAAGTTTTAATCGAGATTATTGTAATCAATAATGTTAAATCAGGAAATATAAAAAAGGTATTTTTTAAAATGTAAAAACAGAATATGAATGAAAATTCATTTTTTTTTCAATCCATCTATTTTTTTTTTTTTAAATTATTAAAAACTAGTGGTTTATGTACTGGGTAAAATTCAAATCTAACTGGTTTATGTTTTAAAGAAACAGAAAAGGCGTGCAACAAGTTTAACCGAAAAAAATCTACGTAGCAAAAATTTGTGGTTTTTGCTGTTTAAAAGTCAGTAAACCAAAGCATCATTAGCATACCTCAAAAATGTAAATTGGCCAAGACACGTTTATGAGACGAAAGAGTAAACATTAAGTGGTTGAGTAAACATAAAAAAAATCTTGAAAACCTAGTAATTATTATCATCATAATTGGGAACATAAAAGGCCGCATTTATCACACAGTAATGATTGTGCTCAAAAATTAAAAAGATCAAGACAATTATGCTAAACATTTAAAGTGAAATGAAGCTACATAAAAGCATGTGACAAAATTAAATTCATAAATGGACTAGAAGTTCAGTGAATTGAAATGAAACCTTGTTCGCGTCAGTTGCAATATTTGGCTGTGTATTTTGCTGCGCCGACACATTTGGCAACGATCCACCCTTAAACGCACCCAAATTGGTGGCGGGCGCCAGCCCTCCAGTAGTTACCTAAAGTTAATTGGCGCTAGTTATTCACTTATACAAACTACATTGGTGCTGTTGTCTAATACATAATTTACACCCAAGTCTCGTGCAAAAATCATAAAGCGAACCGAAAATAGCATAAAAATCGTCGATTTGTATTTTTATGCATATTGACTGAGCTGGCCGAGAGATGGGATGGGGGGGTGGGAGAAGTGGGCGATCACATAACGATGCTCGTCGCTGCCAAGAGACTCTCAGCACGTGTATTATCAGCTGTTGTATTGATTGTTATTGAAGCTGTGCTCCAGGGCAAATATTGTGAACCTTTTCAATACATGGGGTGGCATTAATATCGACGAATCTGTTTGTCTGTAACTCCATTGAGCATCGTTGACATAAGATGTTCTCATGGACACGGCCGAAGATGCTCGACAAACATTCGAAATATTAAAGCAGCCGCCAGTGCTTTGGGCAACCAGAAGACCTCGACCATATTTTTTTTGAAAACCGGTTCACCAGTCGAATTCTGTATAATATTATTAAGATTAGACAAGTTTTTCTTAGTTTTTGGACACTCTTCCTCCCCGCAGAAAAACACAAAAAAAATAGAGAAGCTTTTGCGCAACACAAAAAGCGCGAGTTCGCGCTGCACTCGCAGGTAAACGAATTTAATTTTAGCATACAATTTGTGCGTTGTTGTTGCTGGCAATTGTATAATTTGCCTGTACACAAAACTATATGGAGACGGATTTGGCGCGCAAATCGTAATTTGATTCGGTTGGAAAGGCGGGCACACACACGCGGACGGCGCTTATCGCAGAAGCGGCAGCGCGCTGTTGAATCACAGTTTTTCGCGTGTGTGAAGCGATATGATAACGAATTCAGTGTTTTTCGGCATCATGATTAATGCAAAACTTTAAATGATTTTTTTTATATAGAATTGTAAATAATTAAAAATTACAGGAGAACAAATTAATTTTGGTTCGTGGAAATGTGGCCACTACTTGGAAATGCTGCGTACGTGTCCAGTGGGATTCAGCTAATAAAGCATTTAATTGGTAAAAGTGTTGAAAGAACATTTAATGTGCGGTTGACATTTAAGGTTAGGTGCGACACGGTACGACAAAGCTCCTGGGACGCCACAGAATCACCAACTGAATCAATTGACGCGCATTACGTGGCGGTTTTTCTTCGTATTATTACGTGGATGATTAAGAAAAATTTATGCGTTCACCTTGATTTTGTATGGAGACGAAAGAATGTTGGAAAACATTTAATTTGAAAATATTTAATTCAGTGAAAGGTGTTTTGAAGCAATTTATTTAATTATTTATTATTTGTTTACTTAAAATTGTACATTTAGGCATTTGAAATAATAAAACATTTGGCTTTAAATTATCTTTAAGAAACAAAGCATAATGAAGAATTTGACCAAATTT
>JANSTS010007139.1:0-14710 GCA_026546915.1 Sylvicola fuscatus
TCGTTATTATAGCTATTGGCCCGAGCTTTTACTGTTTTGAACCACTGTGCGTCGGATGGATATATTTACAATTAAAACCACCCCTTTTCCGTCTTTGCTGTTTCAACACGCAAAAATAATAATGGTTAAGGGTGTGTACTATGTATTGACTAACTGCGTGTTGACAGCTCTTCTTTATACGGCGCTCTTCCGAATTGCAATGCATATGCATGCTAGAAACGTGTGCACATAGGTTTTTGCATGAATAATGACAAATACGTACATACATTCTTAATTGGCATATATTTATGAAGAGTCTTTGAAGTATTGACGCTCAATTCCGAGTGTTCAAACTGCATGTCATGAGTGATGTTGGGGTAGGTTCTGGTTAGAGGGTGAAGTAAAAATAACGAGTCTTTAAGGGTTTTTATGCAAACGTGGCGTTATTTCTTTGAATTAAAATGTTTTATTACGAATATTGTAAGGAATATTGTAGTTCCAATCACAAGATCTCCAGATACTTATTGTCTTAGCTCCATTATCATCTTCAACGAATTGAGAATCCGTTAAGCACTCTCCCAAAGCTTTCTTAATGTAAAAGCTCCTTAGTGGGCCTTGGGTGTATTGTTATTGGATTGCATATGCTTGCTGGCATTATCAAAATGTAAAATATATTGAGCATCGGTAGAGGTCAGAGAGGTGCGACAGGGGTGGATGTTTGACGCTCCTTTTGTGCATGAAGGGGTGGCAACAACACATTACATATATGACTTTTTATGGAATCGCGCGCCCTCGGCGTACAAAGTTTTGCACTCACTGCACCATAATTCGTTTTATTATTTCTATCCGGTTCTCTCGTTTCATATATGTTATATTAGCGTATCACAATATGTGAGCATACAAACATACACTAATAATATGTGAAAGACATATTACATGATTGATGTCGCTGGAGGGGCCCCCCCACCCATTGTAGGACTCTCCTTATCTCACTCACTGCATGCACTCAATATATGTATATAGCTTACATATATATGTACATAAACTTAGCTACTTCTTTACTTTTTCTTTTCTTTTCGCTATGTTGTCCTGCACATTTGTTGTCCTGTGCCGCCTGAAAGTGCGGTCTGTCGGTTCTCGTGATCGCTCCGTCGACTATCTGACGCTAAATGTATCGAATGTCCGCCTATTTGGCATCTGTAACGATAATTTTCTGGAAGCTCCATAAATATATATCTACAATTTATCATGCAATATCGAATTATGACCACTTCCTGTATGTTCACATTCTCAACAATTTTATCCGGCACTTGTGATTAATTGAGCAAATTATGCAATTGAATTATATGTAGAACCTAACAAAACTGTAGGTTTTTGTTCTACTTATTTTGCATAAATTGTCATACATAAGAAAGCATCATTCAAATATCATTATCATCAAATCATGAAAAGATTTCCTTTAAAGTTGTCTTAAGAATTATTATATTTCCAAATGAATTTTCAACACTTAAAGTGCAAGAATAAATGTTGAAGTAGCTTAAGCAGATATGCAAGCACAATCTTCAGGATGTCATTACATTTTCTTCGCAAAGTTTCCGCTAAAAACAATAGTTTTGACACCGATTCCAGTGTATATTCTCCCAGCTATCGCTAAGCTGACTAACTGCTGCAACATTGTAACGCATCACGCCGATTCCGCTGTCAAACTTCTTACAATTTAAATGCACCGCAGTGCGTTAAGATGCAGAATGAAACATGCAACATGCAACAAAGTGAACGAATTCAAAAGTAATTAAATGGCACAAAATGCCGTGGTACTCATCCATCTACTTCTTGGAATGGGAAATGTCGCTCAGTCAGATAAAGAAAACTGGCGCGTCTCATTGGAGGAGAATAAGAAGCATTTATAAGAAAGTCGGTTTATTGTTAAACAATTAACGGGAAACAATAGATTCTAATTCTCAGGTGGCACAAGCCGACCAAAGTGCATCCAAAGAACAATCAGTTGCGGGCTACTGTATTCATCTAATTGAGACGATGAAATGAAGGATTCAACAATAATGCGGTAACCAGACACTGTGCCATAGTTGTTGCAGTTTAATGATGTACCAAGTTGCTTTACCATCCAGATGCATCTATTGGATACATGCAGACATCTTTGATCGTGGCTAATGGATTTAATAGACCGTCTATTCGAAAATAACAATCTGTGCCCATGGCAATTTCGACGGGTTTTGAATTACGCAGACGTCGAGACGGTCGTGTCGACCTGACGACTCTCGTCTCATTGTTGCCCAATTAAATAGCACTTGCGCCTGTCATTGGCATATCTCTTCAATACTATAGCCATGTAAGGATATGCCACACCCAGTGATGCGTGGCGAGTTAATGCCGTGGCCGTGTCTCAACACCTCGCACAAAATTAAGCGCGCGCGAATCATAACACATACACCGTGTGATTATATAACGATGTATGTGGCAGTTGCCGGCCCTGTTGCATTTCGCGCCACATATTATTTAGTCGTGAGTGTCGGGACCCCGAAAAACGCCAAAATGCAGTGCGACGGCACTGAGACGCGCTGCAATTTGGCTTGTTAGCGCAAGGTTGAAAGGCTGCGGCGATTATTTAAGTTTTCTGTCTGTTTTCCCTTCTCCTGTTTTCCCTGTTTTTTATTTTTTTTATTCGTACCTTTTGTGTTTTGAACCACCGTCACATTCACAAAACTGGCCGCATGAGAGTGTGTCGGTGCACACATGAAACTGCATTACGACTGCCCGCGAGAGATCAGTTTCTTATACCCCACAGTTGGGACATTCGATAATCTATATATAGAATAATGATTTGGTGTATTGTGCAAATGGAAGTACGTGGGTACCCACTCATATGGCGGCCACGGCGGACGTCTGTACGTGTACATCGCTGACCCATCACCAAACGGATGGATTGAAGTGCATCAGCATATGCTGGTCGTTTCTGGTGAGTGGCTGCCTGTTAGTTTTCCCATCATGTTTTCACTCAGTATTGTTTTTTTTTTTTTTCGCGGCGGCGGCATGAGGGGGAGGCGTCCGAAGGATGCCCACAAAACTGACTGCTGCAACGTGATGTTACCTCTTGCACTGGCAAACCATTCTGTATGAATTGGCGCAACTAAGCTGCACCAGGATCCGTCGATACCTACGAGATTTGCTGGCAGTAAATCGCATTTTGGGAGGGTCATCGCCGGAATGGCCGGCTCGAGTAGGAGGCAAAAGGCGAGAGGCGAAATGCATCAGACGCAAAACACAAATCTTCTGCGGCGCATTTATACCAAGAGGCAGCACCAAAACGCATAAAATGCACTTTGGGCTCTTAAGAATGAAGGGAGATGAGAAATACTAAACGAATAAAGTATAAGCAAATTGATGGTTCGCGCCAAGGAACAAAAGTGCTAATTATAATTGATTTTATGATGGTTGCTAATTTTCAATGTGGATTCGCATCGCGGGCGCGAGGCTTTCGCTTCTTTCGTTTTGTTTCTCATGTGTGCGAATTTTCTTATATATTCCGTTTTGTATTTTTTTTTTAATTTTTTTATCTGTTTGCATTTATATTTTTGTGCTAGGGAGTTTACTATGGCGATTTTCCGGTGGCTTGTTCAGCCATACAATGGCTATTTATTCGCACAAATGTTTCGAATCAAGAGAAGTGGGAATTATGGGATGAGATGGGGGACAGAGAGGGCATCCAGCCTATAGTGCACTGAATGCGCCAGCTAAAAAAAAAAAATCATATGAAAATCAAAACATAAAAACACACTCTAACTAACTACATATGTACATGCGTGGCTATATGAAAATGCACACATGAAGTGGTGGGAGGCAGTTGGGACTTGGGAGGCGGTAAATCTGTTTGGATGCATGATTTGTTAGCGTCAAATGGAGAACGCGTAAAATTCGTTTTTTTTTAATGTTTTTTTATGTTTTGTGGTTTTGTGCGTTATTTTTTCTGTTTTTTCGTTATGTTGTTTTGTGCTTGTCTGTAGGTCCGCGTCGACTGAGTTGCTGCATTCGCTTGACCAGTTTTTTTTTTTTTTTTGAATGAAACGATGCTGTGTGGATGCATTAATTCGGTTTGAGGTGCTGTTATTAATTGGCAGATTTTTTACGACTTGAACTGCTGAATGGTAATCAGTTTCAATTTTTGATGTGGATGCTGGATTAGTGAACTGAAATCCGCTGTTTATTTGGATGTAGCTATAAATATGGGCGAACTAAAAACAGAAGTGACCTTTTATGCGGACAAATTTATTGCTTTAATTTGCGCAGTTCAGAGTCATCAATAGGCGGCAATCAGGTTACAATTTATTTTTATTTTTGGCAGCATCCTCATTTTTATACAAAGTAAGTCAAACGTTTTATGCGCAACACAAAAATAGAAACACAATCGTTTGATTTATTTATTAGGACCTATTTAAATCTGAATGTTCTCTTAACGATATTCTTTAAATTTTTGATCAATTTATCAAAGACGCCACAAGTTCGTGTTTGGTCTCAATGGGAAGAAAGACTCTTGGCCTATATGGTAATGTTAAAACATGTTTGCACAATCATTCGGTTCACGTGCAATTTTAACCTAAATCTTAATATGCAGATTGCTAATAATTTCATCAAAAAATGTATTTTTGAAAACAGCAAAAACAAAAAAGTCTCCAAACCAGGAAATCATGTCGAATTCCCCAAAGATCATACCGAAGAAAGGCATTTCACGAAGCCACTCGCGATTGGCATTGTAAGAAACGTGCTGTGGATAATTGTTAAAGTCAGCCGATTAAAGAAACACAATGGTGATTGCAACGATCATGTGTTTTGGTTAATTCCGCTGACGATGGACATGCAGCAACTGTTACACGTTGCTGGACAGACGCGCGCGACTGCCATTTCGGCGAGAGTCATCGCCGGCCACAGCACACACATCAATAATTGCTCGCCTCACGTTGCCCGGCCACCATATGTAGATATAGTAGAATGTATGTTAATGCATCGGGGAGTCAAGAGACAGATGCAAACACACGGTCGCGCGGCGCTGACGAGATGCAGTTGAGAATTTCGCAGGAGCATACAAATGACGCAGAGAATGCCATATACAGTCAAGCAACAACGAAATGAACAGCCACAAGAAACACAAAACAACAACAACAACAACAACAGCAACAAAACAAAAACACAAAACATTATACGAATGTTGTAAGTAACAAGAAACAAATGCTGCAACAAAACTCAGCACACCACATTTTTAACGAATGCGCGTCAGTGCGTGAGAGTGGCCAGCATCTTGAGATTTGCAAAACCGCGGCCAGTTCGATATGAATAAATACGAATGAAATGTATTTGTGTTTTGGTACTGGTTAGGTTTGTTGTTTTCAGACAGACTCTGGCACAAACAATGCCTTCAGCACGTCTTAGAGGCCGATGTCTTAGAAAGATCAATTCCGCATTTGGTATTTGCAATAATGCATATGTTAGGCTATCAATTGTTGCACATATTTGTTGCGGTGCGGCTGATGTGTCCCCGCATAGATCCGTGCAGCGTTTACTCTCTGCCATAGGCGTTTATCTATTTGGAGGTTCCCTTTTGGGCTGTTGCCCACTTTTTTAACTGCTCAGCTGGATCTCTCCACTTTTCCAGAAGCTGTTTTTTTTTCCTGCAGCTGAACACTGGCAATTTGAGCTGTTGAACTGTGTGTTGAGTGGCTCCCCCCTCCGCCCAAACCATCCCTTCCCCATTCCTATCCATCAAACCCCATCCGGGACATCGGCTGGTTGTGCAATAAACGCAAATCGTATGCCGAATGGGAGACAAAATGTGCATCCAACGACAGCATATTCGCATTGGCATGGCTGAATTGTTGTTTAACTATGCCGCTGCGGCTGCAGCGTCTGCACATACGTCATTCATTTGTTCAAGTTACCATGATGCGCTTGTGATGTGATTTATCATCCAGTGGAATATAAAATATCCACCATATCTTCTGGCCTTCGGCGATTTTCTTTTCTTTTTTTCTCTTTTTTTTTTTTTTTTGTTGTTCGCCATATTTCTCGTACTGGTGCTCCTCTGCATATTTTGTTTTATTACAGCTCGTAATTCGTATACCTTTTCCGTGTAGCTGGCTTATACTCATTGGATAAGCCGTATTATGGCTGTCGGTTTTTGTTACAGCAGTTAAATTCGATGATGGCCGTTTCTCGCTTTTTCTGCTGTTTTCGTGTGTGTGTGTGTGTGTGTGTGTAAGTCGTTTTTTTGGCATTTTTTTTTTTTTGGCTGGCCACAGTCTAATAAATGCGAATTCTGCACTCGCAAACGAACCAAAACTGATAATTGGACTGCATTTTATGCGCTGCAATCTGTATCCTCTCGAAATGTAGCCGTTTTGTTGATTGATTCAAATGTACAGATTTTACATTTAATTTGTATTTTTTTTTTTTGTTTAACATGACATCTTGCAGCAATTATTTGGCAGTAATTAACGGTTTCTTTGTTTTATTATAAACATTTTAAAAGTGGAAACATTTAAAATTCACCTTCAATTTTGTTTAAAATATTTGTTTATGAAAGGATCCAACTTTAATGAATGTGTGGACATAAGTACAATAATCTCCGCGAAACATATTTAATTGAATTGCTTAGAAGATTATCTGTGTAAAATCGAACAGATAGTAGATTAAAAAATGCTCGTGTGGATTTACGAAGCTTTACGGTAATCCTTCAAGTGGTTTGTATTGCGCTTTTCTAAAAAGATAATCCTCTCAAATGTTCGTACAAATGCCCTTTGAATGAATGGTATTTCTTACTTAAAAGCAGGTAAAGGACTATTTTTCGAATCTTTAACAACTTGCTTTCCTTTTAAGGCAAATACTAAATTAATAAAAAATGACTAAATTCATTGTATCACTGTAAACTTAAAGAACAGAATGGACTGACGGATCTTGAACACTTTAATTGTTTTTAAATTAAAATTAATTATTCGTTAAATATAGCTAATTAAAGTAATTGGTTCGTTAAAACAATTCGCAAAGTGACCTCCACAAAATTGTTACCACAACATCAACAAAAACATCATCCCTTATCGATTTCGCGTGGGTGGTAGCTCCTATCCGTGTCCGCCTATCACATTGTCGCCGATTTAAGTCAGAGCTGTTTGCGCCACACAAAATAGTTGGCACAAAAATGCAGCCAATTGCATCTCACCTACAAATGCACATTGACATGCATTCAACATGCTGACTTCTAAAACATGAATGAATTAGTTTTCATTTTGAGGCTGTACCTTCGTGCCGTATTCGTTTGACATGTAGCTAATGTGCACATCCGCGGGCCTCTCCTACATTCGATATCCATATGCATCTACCATCGAACATTGCACACTGACGACCGCTTTGTTACTATTCCCATGTGCGCTGCTGCACTGTCGCGTCGGAATGCATTCTAATATGCACCAGCCACTTTGGTGCTGATATCATCTTTAAACAAATTGCCAAGTGTCATGCAAATCGTGTTGATTTTGTTCTCGTAGAACCAGCAACACACAAACAACAACAAAATCTCATCACAAACTAGCAGCGTCCGACTGCTAACAAAAGACGGCGCACATATAGGCAGGCCAACAACACAACAAACGACATAATATGTACTATATGTGTATTTATAGTCGCTTGTAAATGCGCCAACCTGGAGGAAACATTAAGCAACATTATAAGATTATGGATGCGCCTCATTCGGAGCGCGTGTGTTACTTTTCGTTCGTTGTTCTGAGGCGACCGATTAATGAAAAGTAATACAACACACAAATCACCTCAGATATAGAGAGACAAAGAACACAAAACAATAAGTTAGTAAAGTTTAAGGAGTTAAGATCAGTGTCTTACTACGAGTGTTTAACAATGGAATCACTTAAGTCGCAATGAGACATGATATCCTTTAAGAATTCCGCACTAAAATGGACCAAAATTAAGTAAATCGACAGCGATTACAGCAACGTGACACCCACCCCACCCCACCCAACCCCTCCCAATCCAGTCCACTTCTGCACCATTTCTGCAATCTATTCCGCTAATTATTGGTCGATGGTAGTGACCAGAAGCGTATCCACATTGTACTCAACACTGATGGTCTCAACTTCAAGTGTTAAGTACACACATCTCACTAATGTCGCTTTAATGGCTCCACTTAAGCTGCTGTTTGCTCAGCTTGCTAGTTGCTTCAGCTGTAGGTCGGTTGGTTTATGGGGCCATGTTCAGTTCACCTTCCTTTCGCGAGCACAGCGCCACCCACTTTCGCCGACCGCCATAATTCACCTAAAATTCAGCATAAGCACACATTCTCGTCGACGCTGTAATGCAGACACACTCTCGTGCGTCGTTTTGTTGTTGTTTTGTTTTTTTTTTGTTTTTTTCGGCACAGATTTATGTTTGCATTTATGTTGTAGCTCAGAAGGCAGTGAGCACCGCCGCGCCAGTGTGTCGAATTACGAATTGTGTCGTGAAACGTGCCATTGTACATATATTGAGAGCATATAAAAAACACTGTAAAAAAAAAAAAAACAAAACAAAAATACACACAGAAACAGTGTAAACTTAACACGGAAATCAAACAACAGTCAACAAATGGCGCCCGCTCGTGTTTGTTTGTGTGTTTGCATGCAAATCAAAAAGTTTAACAAAGGGACATTTAAGAAGGATGAATGTGGAGAAGAAAACAGCGGCTGCTGTGTGAAGAGTGCATTTAGTATTGCATTTCACGACGAAAGTAACGAATCAGATAAAAAACGAAAGGACTTGATTGATATATGGAAAAGTCACTTCATTTTAAATATGACAATGTCTATCATTATATTTTATTTTACTAAAGTTTTTGATGATAGACGCTTTTAACATTTTGTTGTCCTTAGACCCACAAAGCAATGCCATTTGACCTTTAATGATAAGAGTTAAGAAATTTCGTCTTCTTGGTGTAATGTAATTATAAGTAGAAAAGTTAAATTAAAGTTTCAACATAGTTCTGGTTTTGGTGATTCAATTTTAATCCTTTTTTACTGTTCCTTGATATGTTTGGCAGTTATTCCAAAATTTCATCTCTAGTCTCTTCTACTATAGTCACTGCATCTTTGCATCAATTTACTGCTCTATTGTCCTTTTCAAAATGCAACATAAAATTTTGATAATCCATATCCATGCGGCTCGTTGTCTCTTCGTCCTTCATCCGTAGTCGGTGCAATTAATGTTTTGTTTGTTGTTACCATAAATTTCAACAACATACCAAACTAATAGATTGCCTACATAAGAGAAAGTTTTCCATCCTTAAACGAGAAAGTCAATTAGGAGCAGTTATAATAGAAAATCAATTCGGTGATCAAAAGATAAGAATGATGAATTGATAATACGATTGACAATAGGCGAATTCGCCAAATTAGTCGTCTTAAAGCTGATCAAAGAACATTTTTTAATTTTCTTAGTCCTTTGCATAAATCCGTAAGAAGTTGAAAATTTAATTGTTTTTCGTCCATAATCCTTCTATCACAACATGGCGAATACACATCACCACATTAACACAATACAACTGTTATACTTTCCACTGGCAATGTAGCAAGGAGTAAAGGACACAGAAATTTATGGACAACAACAACAACAACAACCACAAAAAAGCTGAAACATAAACGGTCGAGCGATAGCAACGCAACTCATTTGTTACAATTTTTCGTTGCTTTCGGTGCTGTTGGTGTGGTGTTGCTATATTTAATATGCAAGAATTAAGAAAATCAGACACGAGAAGGAAATTCAATAATGCATGAGGAAAACAATTAAGCGGAAAATATTTGCGTGTTTCGTCTTAATTTGTTAACGCACCATTTCAGTTTGTGACGTGATAAATATTGTTTTAGCTCAGTTCGCCGTGAATTTCTGTACACACGAGGACTTCTTGTACGCTGTGTTGCCATGTTGTTGTTGTTGTTGCTTTACCTTGACCACCTCGCGTGCCCCGCACTTACCATGCGTCCTCCGGCTCTTCGCGCTCGTGTCATATTTTTGCTATTTCATATATTTTATTACGAGCTGAATTTTTTTTTGTTTTTTTTTTTTGTTTTTTTTTTGTTATTTCATTATTTCAAAATGTTGTTGTTGGATGGCTCTCATTTCATTATGCACGTTATGTTGGCGTTTCCTATATCAGCGCGTTGTGTCCATACTACGCGACATGGTATGCATGTGAATAATTAAATTATACAATTGACACACACTCGTTTGTCGCCAGGTGAATTAACTAGCGACTTCCTTCGGCAGGATGGCTGTGTAAATGCGATATGCTGCATGCAAAACATAATAACTCCAATGCTTAATGTTTTGCTTAGATTAATTTGACACGATTTGTTGTTAGTATGTAATCGTATGACTTGCTTGAGATTATTTTGTGATCTTCGGCAATCAGTTTGCAGCTGATATTTGATACGGTTCTCTAAGAATCATAGCAGGATAAATTAAGCTTTTGTGTAATTTCTATATTATGAAACATAGTCTTATGTTCTACATTTTATGCTTTGGTTGAAGGTGTTTTTGAACTCATTATGCAAATTAGTGCTATAAAACAGTCACAATTCATGTGTAAGAATTGGTATGAATTCTGTTTGAGGATTTCATAGATTTCGTTCTTCTGGGAACTTGTTAATTAATTTTTTTTTTAATGATTCTTCTACATAGGACTGTACATTTTCTTTAATTAGATTCTTACTTAATTAGACTGTTACTACAACTTTCTTAGAGCGGTTCTTTACAAATAATTTTCTGGAAATGGAAAAAAAATCTGTTTAATTCATATTCATTTATTAGAAAAAAAAAAATTGTTCTCTTTAATTTAAAACTTCAACGTCCAGCAATAAATTCAAGGAATCATTGTTGCAAACAAGAAAACTGTACTGAATTTGTCATGTAATAAAAAAAAAACATAAAACAAAAAAGTCTATTGAGTTTGTGCATAAAAATTAAGGGTCTGACGATTACTGAACTACAAAATTTATTATGACAAAATGGATTTTATGTTATTAGTTTTTATTTAAATTACATTTAAACTTATAGCGATTTATTTCCTAAAATTTTACCCAGTTTTTTGTTATCATTAATGCTGTAGGAATTAGTGGGAATATTCTAAATGTTCAGGTTTAGACAGTACACGAAGTTTCTTGATTGTTTTATGCATTTTCATGAAAATTGCATGTTATTTAACTGAAATGCTAGTCTACAGTCAAAACCAGTAAATCTTTTCTTTTTAAACTTCTTTCAAGATCTAGGAAATGAATCGCTATAACATTTCCTGGATATTCGATTAATTTTTACTTCCATAAGTTGGTTGAATTGCTCTCATAGTAAGTGAGTACAAAAAGTAGAAAAGCGTCGTCTTACATAATACAACTTTTATGATTGATGTTCATTTTTAATTACCGTTATAAGGCACATAGCTTATGATTTATTTTAGTTTTCCATTAGTAGGTATCCAATAATTAGTAACAGAAAAGTTATGTTGCAGAATTGAATCAAAAGATGGCTTATAATTCGTAGCAGATTAGTTTCCAGCACTGCAATGTTCTATGTTTTGTCATAATTTTCATTGTAAGTCGTCGATTTTATTTTTTGCATAGAAATTGAACGGCGATCGTTATTTATATATAATGAATGTTCCGTTTGTACAAATATTCTTAGAAAATTGCATAAAACTAGAGCAGCTACCACGTAATTCAAATTCCTAGAACATGGCCTTAAGACTTGACCTGACTCAACTGGCATTAAATATTGCAACAAAATATTTCCGAAGAAAATTATTAATGAATCCAACAAAAGTTAACATCAATTATTTGTCGTCCAAGTTACATTTCTTGTTTCGTGTGGTAAAAAAACACATTTAATCAATTATTAATTGTTGTCATGCTAAAAGTTCTATGAAACAGCAAAGTTCTATTTTCTGAATAAGTTTTCCATGTTGATGACCACTAAATTGATTAATGGAGAATTTTCAATATTTCCAACAATGTTGTTTCTAACATATAAAATCAATTGCCCATGTACAATATATGCAAGGATAAAAGCGCTAGTCGAAGTTTATGGTTTTTGTTATGCTTTCCAAAAAGCAATGTCATGTAGAAAATTCAGTTCATTCTGCAGTAGCATAAGAACCAGTCTTTTGGAAGAGCCAAAAATAATTGACCACTACACTACCTGGCTCGTCCGGATAATCTAACTTGTCCGTTGACGGTCTAACAATGTAATCATTGATTCATAAATTGGTAATACACAAAAGTCATCATGCTTGTACTTTAAAGCATATTACCAGTGTTATGTTGTTAGGAACAATTCAGTGGAGTCGGCTGTCGGTTGTCACAATCGCTGAATGCTTCAGATATGCATTGTGACATAACCGCACAATCACCCACCAGCCTCCAAAAACAGCCCGAGGAATGCCACCCGCAAAATCGAATTCCATATTTGATACTAAATCCGAGTGGTTTATACTCAATATATTGGCTGGATTGTATTGTACATAATCCTTCAAAAGGATTTGGGTTTTATGTGGGTATTGCACTTTTTGATAAATGTAATTAAAAAACAAAAAAAAACGTGAAAAATGCCAGTAATTAAGGGTTAACATTTTTTGTTGTTGTAACATCACCAAAATAAGATTAGCATTTTCATTTAAGCAGTGCACTGAACCAAAATGGTACATAAAATAAACAAATAAGTCAGTTGAGAGTATTTAAATTAGTTTATGTTTATAGAAAAACAGTAATTTTTATTTTTCCAAATTATTAATTTAATTGAAAATCATCCGTAAAATCATAATCACGATTAAATTGACTGCGAAATCGCAGCTTAGAGCGTACAAATTAAAAATTTGCATTAAATAAGTAATTATGTTGTAATGTTTTGCCAGCAAACAAGTAGCGTTTTCAATCTCAAAAACATAGATCGATCATGTTCAAAACACATATGTCCGTTTGATATGTGCAAAACGTCGATTAGGGTGATTCTGTGATGTCTGCCTGATGGCGGATGGCGTGGGGGGTGGCTTTTGGCCTCACATATTATGATTTCAGAGCGACTTTTCAGCATGTTCGTTTGTTATTATGAACTCCAGCTGCGAATGAAATGAGCTTTTCTCTGTTGGTTCAAACAGTTTTCTATGGGCCACATGACGTATGAAATAATATGTATTTTTGGCGGATATATTAAGTATAACATATATGCGTATATGTTGTGGGTACGCCACACGCATTTTGCCGCTGATTGTTATTTATAAAGAGTTCGGGAATTCGCTGTTGAGTGTTCATACAAATATTGTCGCCCAGCAATTTTTCCTTCTTCAAATTTGTCGTTGTGGAACCTCCTTATGGGAAATATTTGACTCAACAACTAAATGCTTTCTAATGTTAGTACAGGGACATGCAATCATCCATGCCTGGACTTGTCACATCTGTTAATTACAGCTATTTTCATTGTACTTCGTTGCAAAAGTTAAACACATTTCGCGGTTAAACATTTTAATTTCGCGGTTGTACGTTTTAGATGGAAACAAATCCAAAGCAGCAGTCATGTTAATTACAATGGAGAATTAATTGCGAATAGCATAAACTCATTCTCATAAAAAACAATTAAATGTTATTTTGTATGAGTAAGGGTTGTAAATCTGGAGATTGATTTTTGTTTTTTGTTTTTTTTTTTGTATAAACTATGAAATTTTGACAATCCTCTCTTCTAAACTCAGAACCTCTCTGGGAACTGTCAGCTGACGGCTTAGTGACTGACAACTGGCGGCTGGGCGCTGGTGATGCTGGCGAGAACTCCATGAGGTCAGTGGTTTCAATATATCTCACAAACGGTAATTTTGTTCAAAAAAACCCTAAAGGACAAAATTGTCGTTACTAATGAGATGCTAAACTATTTAAGGTCAGAATATGTTTTACTCGTCAGAAAACATTGATTTTACCACAATTTGAACTATCCAGACGTCGCGACGCGTCGAGTTCAACGTATTATGCGTCCCTCCCTGTGAGTTGCTGTTTTTGTTTTATGCGGCACAAAGAATAATTTACTGCGGCATCCAGGTCTTGTAAGGGTGATATTTTGTTATAGCGAATGCAGGAAATGTGATGATGCGAATCTGTACACATTTTTCAGCCTCTTAATTATGACGCTGTGCACCGTGGGCATGTGTGTAAACTGTGATTTACTGTGTGCACCGACGCGACGCGACAATCCGCCACGATACGCTGAAAGACGTACAAAGAGAAAAAGCGGGCATCATCATAGCCAGGCATAAGGCGAATGAAGGGAAGAAATATAGGTGTTTGTCAACCCTTATTACGCAGTTTATTTGCACCAAGAGAGTTGAACAACCTCTGCGAATTGCGTAAATTGTTAAGTAATGTGAGTATGCGAGTCTTGAAATGCAAGTAGGAAATACACATATAATGTAATCATATAATTGTGCAATGCAGCGTGTCATGTGTGTGTTATATACGAATGGGCACATGTCAAGGAGCCGCTAGACGACAAATTCCAGTCAACATAACAACACTGTACGCCCCTTTCTAATTAGATGCAAAGTCAGTTAAACTAAGTGTCACCACTGGCTTAGTTAATCTACCTGGGCTTTTTAATCGGCCGACGACTTGGCCACCCCTCCACCCACCCACCCTAAACCAGCGCTGTATTG
>JANSTS010007142.1:0-14688 GCA_026546915.1 Sylvicola fuscatus
ATTTGTATGAAGCTGTCAAAATTACTTGCCCAAATATCTCTCAAATAGATATTACCTACGTAAAAAGCGCTACAAAGTGCTGCATGTAATTTGTGAACTGCATACCGGCACAAGTAAATTACGCCAAGTAATTCCCTATACATGTTATGTGGGAGAATTTTGTACTTGTGAACTGCATACTAGGCATTAAACTTAAAACCACTAAAATTAGGTTGAAATAAACGCAATTAATAATAAATTTTGGTCAATATTTAACAACAACAAAAAAGAAGATATACAGGGATAATTGAAAGAAACCAAAGGAGTTATAATATTAACAAATTTCACGTCTATTATTAGAATTTCATAAAAATATCAACGTAAATAATTAAAAGTTTTAAACAACGGCAGGAATAATAAGTGACAAAAGAAAGAGTTCATTAAAATAAAACCTACATACCTTTCAAGTAAAGCACAATGAAAGATCAATTAAACATCGAAACCAAACCAACGAAGCCATCCCGGCAATGAGCTCTGACTTCCGTATCATTCTTTCTCCTCATCATCTTCATCGTCGAGCTGGTCACTTTCATTCTCGATGGACTTTAGTATAGTGTGAATAGTGCTTTCAATTTGTTTCATTAAACTACGTTCATTCTCGCGACTACATTCCTCTTCCTTATCCAACGAAAGGCCGGTGGCTTCTGTCGTCGAACTCCCATCCATTTCTTCGTCCTCGTGCTCATCATCTGCCTCATCGCCACCACACTCATCGGCAGTTACTGTCTGTTTCTGTGGAGAACTGTCCAAAATTGGTGCTGGCGTTTCAACATTTTCTTTTTCCACAATTTTAGTTGACGATGTGCTGGCTTCCACATTTACTTCTTTAGTACTATTTATCTCGGGAAGATCTGATTTTTGCTCTTTGCTATCTGTTTTATTTTCAATTGGCTCAGGATTTGATGGTAGTTTATCCACTGATTCTGTTATGGTGCTTGTAGTCAATACAGCTTCCGATGGTTCAGGTTTTACATGGTCAGTTTTTAAATCGGCGTCTTTTTTATTAGGTGCACTTTCGCATTTGACAGGTGAAATAATTTTTCGCTTCTTTGGTGGTGATTCTTCTGAAAATTGTTGGTAATTTATATAAAACATTCTTAATATGTTTTGCTATAGTAAATGTACCTTCTTGAGTAAAGTCTTCAGACAATTTTTCCAAAACTAAACTGAGAGAACTTTGAATTTGTTTTTGCAAAATCTCAGATGGAATGCCAGATGATTGTGCAATTATTCTCAAAACAGCCACTTCACCGTAAATTTCCTCGTAATTCTCTTTAGCAGCCAGGTTACTACATATAGAATCAACTAATCGAGGTATGGCCAACCGTGATGTAATCTATAATCAGAGTTTTGTGATAAAAAATCTCACACATTTAGTTATGAAAAAGTTACCTTTGAGTAGTAAGTATCGAGAAAGCTTAATATGATGGGATCGTTTAAGGAAAACCGTTCATCTTTGATCACCGTGTCAATGTAGTCGACCAAGTTTGAATTGTTGACAAGCAGCTCAACGTATCTTTAAAAAAAAAAAAAGAATTTTTAGTTTTTATGTACAAAAGTCAATGAAATAATTAAAATAATTACTTGAACGTATTTTTGTTGTTGAAAATTCCTACCCAAAACTTTGGAAATAGATTGAAATGCATTGAAGCACCCTCGATACCAGCTAAGCAACTCAAATTGACAAGCGATTCATCAAGTTGATTATTATTTACAGCCATGCGCATCAAAATATCCAGAAAATCGTGGTAGGGCTTATAAAATACCACCAGAGCCGCATCAAAATCCTTGTCAATTCCCTTTTGTACAACATTAGGCAATGGCAAGCTCATCTGTACCATGGGTCGCGGCGGCCGAGGATTGCTTTTAGTCATCGAAGGCCATGGCGTTTTGGTGCCACGCCTTGGAAAGTATGGGCCCAAGTAACCCACCGAATTCGGCATGTGACAGTTAACTAGCAAAGGTGCCAGCACTGATATGACATCTAAATTTGGATTTCGCACCAATTCCTTAAGCACATCCAGCGATAAGTTTCGCATCTCTGGTGGATTGTACGTATTCAAAAGTGTCGCTAATCGCCTAATGGCATCTGGAAGACCTTTAAGTGCCAACGGAGGTGGCCGTTTCTTTTGTTCTCGACCATTTATGCGGAGTGTTCGCACCAAAAACACTAGCTCACCGAGCAACTCTTGCAGGTCACCGGATACATGACACGCAGTCGCTTCATGATACATGGAATGTAGCGTGTGCAGTGCCTCAAAGCACATTGCAATGCCACCGTGAAAGACGACAAACAAACGATCTTCTTCGTTGTCGACGAGTATCCGGAAGGCGGCAATTAACGTGCCCCATGAAACACGCGCATCCAAGCCGGACAAATACGCTGACAACGTCGTTTTTCGGAATGTCGAGATTTCACGTTGCTCAGCTTCAGTGGCGTCCGGTTGACGCGTCGCAAAAAGCGTCATTAGCCGGAATAGTTCATCCACGGCCATGGCGTATTGCGTCGGATGTGGCGTAATGTTTTTGAATGCCCACTGAAGATTTTGGTGGGCTGCCATTTGACGTGTCAGCGTTCGACTTTGTTGGCAACACAGGCGCAAAAGGCCGTAGTATGCGGGCAACATGGCACGATTATAACCAACAATTTCAGTATCGTCGTGATCGGCACTGGAAAAGAAGCAGAATTAGGATTTATTGAGGATGGTTGAACTGAATGTAAAATACTTACAGAATATAATTAAAAGCAATATTTCGTGTAATGTCTGGACAATTGGCCACAATTGTTGCATTTTCGGGACAATCCGTTGTGGCATGATGCCAAAATGCAAGCAGTGCTTGTTTGTTGTGATGTGCTGGTACACTGGGCTCTGATAGTCGTGGATGAAACAATTCCCACAAGGGTCTAATGAAGCTGCCAAGCTGCAAGAAGTTGCCCAAAAATGATTTTAAAATTTTTAGAAGAAAAAAGCAAATTACCATAGCCTTTTCGGTTTTTGAAACCATGCAATATGTCATGAGAGTGAAGTAGGATGTAAGTTTTCCCGTTCCATGAACGGATATCTCAGCGTAAGGACGAGCGGCTCTCAACAGTCGTAAAAGAAGATTCAGAATTGTGTGTAATATTAGCATTGCGTCAATGCTGAGCTCCCTATGAACACAAAATTGAATTAATTTTTAAGTGAAAATTTATGTGTAACGTTAAACTTTACCTGTGAGGTGTATGTATGGGCAATTTGTGTAGCGATGTTGTCCTGTAACCCGTTCGGAATGACTGCGAAGGCACCAGTGAGACCAACAAATATGCAGCAGCTGATACAAACACAAAAGGAATTTAAATATGTCAAACAATGGTACGTAAAGCATTAAACTTACCGTTCCTAACTCTGGCGTTGTTGTGCGACATCAAGAATTGTTCAACCCAACTATCAGACGACTGCAAAATCCATCCATGCACAATTTTGTTGCGAGGTGCCTGCACAGCTAACCAATCAAGTGCTGACTGTGGACAAAATTCAGCAGCTTCCCACACTCTTTGTAGCACTAACTGAGAAAAACATGGAAGGCCTGATGGTCCACCGGTTGATTCAGTTAACAGAGTGAGTAACTTGAAGAATGGCCCACATAACTATTTAAAAAAATATTGTTAAGGAAATTTTCTTATTTATCGGGATTTGTGAAATACCTCAGAATGTTTTGTAACTGTGCTGAAGAGCATTGATATAATTTGATTTGCTAATCGCTCGTCAAATCGACACAGCGCATGAATTAAATGACGGGTTTGATGTGGATTGATATTATCTTTAATCTGTTGGTAGAGAAACGGAAATCCTTTTCCAGCTGTTATTGCACTATAATCTCTCGAACTAAGATGCAATCGCATATCAGGACCGCGCGATCTCTCCACTAAGGACGCTACCAATGCAATCATTTTATCCAGCGATGCGGGACGTGCTTTTTCCACAGACAACGTCTCATCGGATGAGTTGTCATCATTATCTGAACCAGTGTCAATCTTAAAAGAAAAACAAAACCGTTTTTTTTGTTGGCTAACTAAACAAAAATAGGGAGAACTTACGCATTCCTGAGGCTTATGTCCCAAATAAAAATCCACAACGCTTCGGATGACGCTAGTTCTTAGAAGGAACATTGTTTCTTCATCTCCCATGCGAGAAAAGTCGTACAAAAGTCCAAAAAATTCTGACAAATGCCTTAAATGTGGCTTGGCTCCATGTTCCATCAGTAAAATTAAAGATCTTATAAACCGAGTTACGCAAGAAGCACTTCCAATGCAATCTCGTCCCTCGTCATCACTGTCAGTTTGCAAATACAGTAAATAGTGCGATTGCCTAAAATTCATTACACAATAATAATATTTAACCAAATTTGAGAAAGAAAACTGAAATTACCGCAGCCGCTGAATAACATGAATGACTAATCTTTGAAACATCTGTCGCACCATTTGATTGGGACACTGAATGAGAACCTGAACAGGCCACCACGGTTCAGCGGACATGTGATTTAAAAACCATTCACAGGCTTCCTGACTGCCGTTAAATTGCTTTGTTAGTAACTCTACCCATAACACCATTGTCGGCTTGAAATAGTAATACTAGAGTTATTAGGAATCCAAAATATATATAAAGAATTAATAAAAACGCAGTAAAACATAAAAAAACAAAACACAAATAAAGAAATAAAAAAAAAGGAAATGCCCACCTTTTCCTTGGCATGAATAAACGTCTCAATAAAAAATGAGACTGACAATTGTGCAGCTATGCATGACACATCAGTCTGCAGCAGCAAGGTTTGTGGAATATGTCCACACATCTGCCACATAAAACTGCAAAAAAAATAAGCATAAATTTATAAAAAGGCCACCACAACTATTGAGTCGTATTTACTTAAAATATGTGTGCTCAAAGATGTTGCGATCCTGTAGAAAGTGTCGATTATCTTCCCAAATCCAATTTTCCAGTTCTTTACTCAAAAGCGTCTCCGAATTATTAGGTTTGTGTTTGTTCTTACTCTTAATACAACTACTATTACCCTTAACATCTATATCACATTTAGCTCGTCCTAAATTATGTAATATTAGTTCACTACTTAGGTTGTCAGTCTCTGAACCGGGTGGATCCTTTTTGCGGCTGCTGCTACTGCTGGTACTGCAATTGCTACTACTACTGTGGCAACCACTACTGTTACTAGATTCACATTTTATATCCAATAAATGATGATGCGAGTGATATAGATTATGATTTTGGTGTGAACCCATGTGGATGTTGTTGGCGTCCGCTGCTGACACCTGATTCATGTGGTCGATCCGGCTTCCAGCTGAGTTATTCATGATAGCTGATGAACAGCCAGGCATTTGATTGTGAAAATGGCTAATGTCGAAAAATTCATTGCTGGGTCCCCCACATTCATTGCTGAATGGATCGCTTTTGGGCCGACGCTCATAAAACAGCATATATGCGGAGTTTGTCTTCTCAAAGCTGAAGTCTAGGTACTTTTCTGTGACTGAATCATATGTTTTGCTCTGAAATACATACAATATTAACAACATTTTTAGGCAAATATAAAGAAAATAAAAACATTACCGTCATTTCGCCACCAAAGCATTCTGTAGCCAATTGCGAAGGATCAAACACTTTCACTTCGGCGTCATTGAATAAAAACCATCGATCTTGGTGATGGGAACTCATAAACGAATTTCTCTCTTTAATAAAGCTGTAGTAGTGTCCACCATCAGCAGTTCCAGTGTGCACAGTAACGCCAACTAAATCGTACTCAAAGTGTTCACTAAATTCATCATCACTGTCGTCTTTTGGATTTTGATCGTCTGATTTAGTGCTTTCTGCGTCTCCAGCGCTTCTCGTATCCTCATCACTTGCATTACAATCTTCCTGCTCCTTCTGTGACTCTTTCTTACAATCTGATTCGCTACATCCAGCAGTGGCAGCATGTTCGCTGTCAACAGTATTACTTAAATTAGGATTGTTCTCAGACTCGCTGCTGGTACGCGCAGCATTATTCATTCGCTTCGTTTGTTGCTTCTGCTTTTCTTCCTGGTACTGTTGGGGCATTAACGTTTTCTCAACATAGCCAGACATATCAAGTCGCATCGGAAACGAGAAGTGGGTGTTCACCTTTTCTTTTAACATTGTAACCATATTGAAGGTGTATCGCATCGTATTGAAGCACAAGATTTGGGGCAATTTCTTGAAGCAGGCCCTCTTCTCTGCACGCACTTTGCGTCCACATTGTGAACACGTGTACATATTGTCCCCCTCTAGCGTGTCCTTTACCGTCACTTCGTCCAACGATTCATGCAAATCTCGCATATCGGCCACCTGACATCGTACCGTATAGAATTCTTCAAGAGTTCGACTGACATGTCCACAATCAAGGGACACAACATTGTTGCTCAAAGTACCACAGAATAGTTTTTTAATTAGAGTTTTCAAACTGGGCGTCATGTCCTCCAACTTAGACACCAAGTCGATAAAAAATTCGGCCATATCCTTTTGTTCACCCGTGTTCAACGGCTGATGGTCCATCTGATAGACGCGACAAAATGATCGCGGATTATATGACTTTCGCTCGGATTCCATCAAGTAAGCGAACATTCGTTGCAATTCGTAAAGCGTTGTGGCATGCTTTTGGGCAGCCTGATGCGGCACACTTAAGACTGCTTGTCGTGCTTGCGGCATCATATACAAATGCTGAATGCATGACGCCATGTAGCAGGTAGCACCTAAATTAGTGAGACCGACATAGCCACACTCAGAGCGGCCGTCATCGCGCGGCCAGTAATCCCATGGATGTGGAAACTGAGGAACGCCGGGACTATGCTGAATCATCAACTTCCTATGCAGAATATTATAGTTCTTCGGAGAATTGCGACACATTTCGACGAGGAGGTCGTAAGATCCAGCGCGTGCCGCATGTGATTTACATTTAGGCTTTTGACGATTTAACGGTGATGGCAGGTCAAATAGGCAGTCAAAAATCTTCTCAATAAAATCCTCTCCTTCTTCACTAAACTTAAACGGTGGGTCGTATTTGACGAGGTTTCCCATTAGATTCAGTAAGCCGACAAGTCCGTCATCTTGTGTGCCATGCCTCGTTTCTAGATAGTCGCGTTCCAGTATACCACGCGACACCTGCTTACATAGCGCCTCAATATCTAAGGCTGCGTTCGTAGGATCTTCTAAAGACTCTTTGACTAAATCGGCTGATAATGAATCCACGAGTCGACCGACTAGCCAAAAATAATCACGGCATGCCGGTCCATATGGGTCTTTTCCGTCTTCGTGTGAATACATCATGAACTGATTCTGTGATGTCATCTTTTCAGCAATGGGCAGAAAGCTTATTAGTTTCGACAACAATGGTAGACTCAAATCATTGTATTCCTTCGAATTGCCCAGACAAATACGATAAATTGCAGCACATGCTTCGCGTCGAACCGTCGGATCGGGATCGTCCAAAATGAACCGCTGCAGCCAGCCGCAGATTTCTGGTTCTGACCAAATGTATTCACGTGCCTCGCTTGACGAGTGAACAAAACAGACCAATAGATTCAGGGCACAATGAATAACCTGATTTCGTCCCCAGAATCCAGTTTTAAATTGATGTGGATTCGGTGGTTTAGCCGCATCGTTAAGTATCGACCCTAGCCGTCGTAGTGTCGGTTTCACCGTCATCAGCGACAACATTGCCTCATTTAAATGAGCCACCATCAACAGATGATCTTCACGCTTATCGCTGTCTGCGACACCCAACAGGACTAGGTTTCGCAGCAAACTGGCCAGACAGTCATAGCGCCATTCGTTGTAATCACTTGAGCCGTACTTCTCGGATTGTAATTGACCCGATAAGAATATATCGAACAAATGACGTAGGCCACCGTGCTTGATAAATATATTTCGCCATGCATTATCAGGCTCTTTCATATTTGGTTGAACAATAAGCAGTGGTTTCTGTTCAGTTCGCGTGGGTGTTTCATCGTCGGTCTGTTCGTTTATTTTACGGCCCTTTACGGTATCTTTGTTAACCTCTTTGGCTGCCTTTGGTTTCTCCTCGTTACCATTCTCGGTCTCGACAGGAATTTCTTCAATTTTTTCCACTTTAACATTCATCTCAGGCTGCACGTTGACTTTCGCTTTTGACTGATTTGCTTGCAGGGAAACTCCAGCTTTTATTTTTGGCGGGATTGTCTTCAAATTGGGCTCATTGCTACAGCATCCTGTATATTTCGTTTTGCATAAGCTTTCCACAATGTGAAGTGAATACATAAACTTCTGCAAATTATTAGAATCAAGCAAGGAGCACAATCTCTGTTTATCATCTTCGAACTGATCCCCACAATCGCTGTTTCCAATGTTTTTAAATTTATTTAGCAAATCCGTGTTAGTTGGTAGTAATGCCAGGATATCCCAAACTCGTCGCGACAAAAGTTGAGCTTTAGTGTGAGGCTGCACTTTGCCAACCTTGCCATGCAATTGCATATCACCAAGCTTTTGCATTAAATGGAACAGCTGTTCGAAATATCGTGGCTCCAGCAGAAGAATCGTCGGTAAACATTCTTTGGGCGGCGGTGGTTGAAGAGATGGATGATCAGCTGGTTCTCGACGTCGTCCACCACGTCCTCCCAATGACACATAGACCATTTGATTGTCTTTAAAGCCGCAATCGGCTAAACTTCGCTCATCAAATTCAGCCGTTATTTCCTGTCCTTGGGTTATTATTCTCAATGGGCCCTCACTGAGTAGCAATCCCAGCACAGGTGCTGAAGCACCAGAAGTTTTAGCACCACCCTGCAGTGCCTCCCACCATTTAGCGATTTCTGCCTTCAAATCGGCAATCAAATCAGACGTGTGCAAGTGCAGAATTGCTTTATCGGGAAGACCACCAGGTTGCAGAATAATACGAAGAGCTGGACCCATTGATTCCATTCTAAATGTGTTGTGAGTACTAATACCTTTGCCTTCAAGTGCCCAACGACGTAAATGGAAGGCGTAACGTCGTCGAAATGTTTCTAAATGTGTGTTGAGCAGCATTAGAGCACGTTGGACACACATTAGGGCGTTGTCTTCATTCTCGGGACTGAAAAGATAAGTGTTAGAAAAAGAATCAGAATATCAAAAATACAAAATTTCTTACTTGTTTAAGTCTTCTGCAGCTTGAGTCAAGTGATTCATGCATTGAGCTATGAATTCTTTTTCTAATTTCAGTTGATGTCCCATGTAATATGAGTTAATGTATTGAATTGCCGCCAAAGACACATCTGTATTTCCCGCTCTTAAAGCAATTTTCCACAAATTACTCATACCAGCAATATCCGCCGAAGAGTCGGCATTTTCATAGTGAGCCGCAGATAATCTCGATTGGCTGCAAAGTTGTTGGAACAACCCAAGTGCAACCATTGATATACCCTCAGGCTTTAACTCAGGCAAACGTTTAATGTACAAATGCTGCAAAGCCTCATGTCCCAAGGCATGTTGATCAGTTCCTTTGACGTGTCCTTGCAGCCAGGCGAACAGACAATCCGCACATTCGTTGTCATTGGCCAGCCATGCCCATAGAGCGTCCACTTGCTCTAAGTTCAATCGAAAGTCTTCTGGTGATCCCATCGAACTAAAGATTGATGTCAAGAACTGCAGTCGAACTTGTACTTGAATTAAATGAGAATACAGAAGTCCTCCATTTTGATTGGCAACGTTTGACTGGTCAGCCCTTACACTCATATAGTGTTTAATGTTGTTGAAGAAATGGAACATCATTTTGTGGTGTCGTTCAGCCCACATGGTGATCTTGGTTGAAAAAATAGAAAATGGTGTTTTTAACGAAATGTAAACTTGTTAACAGCAAACGTTGTTACTTCATGAGTGTCGTTAGCTCTGAATTGTTGAAAGGACGCAAACAACTTGGGCAGCAAACGTAAACTGATCACAACACTCTTGTTGTGTGCCAAATTATGGAGGCATCCTTCAATGAATTTGGTCCGAATAAACTTATCAGTGTTGAAACACAATAGGGTACCCAGTGTCTTTTCAGCCTCCAATGCCAATGACTCTCCAAGTTGACCCTTAAAAAGATTAAACCAAGTAAGAAATGTTTTATGGGATTCATTTATGTAATAAACTCACAATTTTGTCATCCTGTAGTAAATCCCACAGCAAGGTGTTGCCACTTTGACACACCTCACTGATTTTAAATGTGGGGTAATTCAAATCCCGACCTATGTACGCACTGTCTGAACCACCTTTACTGCCACCCATATTCAATTTGGCTGCTTTCACCGCTGCCAAATCCGATTCCATAAGCCGCTGCTGTTGTTGCTGTAGATGATTGTAGCCGTCGGCTAGACTGGCCGCTACCTGTCGCCCCCTTGAATAGGAATAGCCGCTACCACCGCCACCGCCAAGGCAGTGTTGTGATCGTGATGCGAACTGCATTAGCTCTTCCTCACAGTGCGAGTCTTCATCATCAAAATCCGCCATATTTTTCTCCGATTTATTACTAGTAGCTGACGAATAGCTGTTATTCTCACCTCCGCTCATTAAATCCATGAGATGACTATCACCAATGGTGTTCATGAATGGCCCATCCTCAAGATGACCCATCATTGACGTTGGCATCTGTGTCTCACTGCAGTCGCTGTCATTTGGACCGCCCCACTCAGCATCAGACATCGGTGTAGATTGCAGCAGTTCTTTGCGCATTTGAAGGCCATTGCCACTACCACCGGCACAGACACTAACGCCGCCGCCACCACTGCAGACGCCATTGCCACTACTACCGCCGACGCCAGCACGGGTGCGGCGGCGTTTTTTCTTTTTACGCACTGAAGCAAAAACACCGAGGCCTTCATCACTGCTAGAGCCATCCGGAAACTGATTTGGCATGTGGCAGCGAATGATTGCCATTGCGCGTTCACGTTGCTTTAGTTTGTTAGAGTGTATCTCGTCTGCGGTTTCTGGACCAATTTTGGTGCTTTCTGAAATTACAAATAACCATTAGCGTACATTATTGCAAGAAATACATCAACGATGACTCTAACGAGAGGCATAATGTCCATTAAAAGTATTGTTGAAGCATAAGTTATCGAGGACATTCTAATATTGAATCATCGTTGATATATCTGTAACAAACAATACCATCCGTAGTTTCTTCACTGCAGTTGTTCTTGTGGCGTGGCTGTTTGCATGGTGTTGGTCCTGAATCAGATCCCTCGATATCAATATGACTTTTGTGACCCTCAGAACTTTCCTCATCCGGATGTTCATCACTGTTGCTACCATCAATACTGACGCTGTTTTCCGAACTCGACCCATTTCCAACACCAACTCTCGCATTGGCCAGTGCATGCGCTGCAGCCGCTGCCGCCGCCAATGTCGCTGCTGCGGAGGAGATTTCCTGTTGTGGTCTCGAGCAATCTCGCGACCAAATCAGTTTCATCAAAGCCGACGCAATATAAATGCTTTGTTCGGTGTGCTCTTTAGGGTCCAGATGACACAGTAGTGAGTACAGATGCAAAGTGGGTCGTGGCGCCAAATTTTTAACCAGGGATGGCAGCAGATCGTATATGGGCTTGGAGCAGTGTTTCAACTGGGCCGATTGCCATATTAAGTTAATGTGGTCCTCGGAGATTTTATTTTCAACGGCTAAAAACTGCAGAACTATATGCGACTGTTTGATGACTTCCACGTGCAGATTTGGGCCAAATAGATGAGAGATAATTTGATTTTTTGATAGCCAATCGGCTAGCTTTTGGCCAACCGTTTCCACTTCGGCAACTGTCTCGGAAGTGCAGATTTCATTGAACAGATTTATGTGAGCGTTTATTTGTGCCATCCCAGCCAGACGCATTGTCAACGTGGTTGATGTGAAGTATTTAAATGCCAACGCCAGACCTTCAGTGTCGAATGTCAATTGTGCTTCAAGAGGATCTTTGATGGCTTGCCACATGAAATCTGCAAATAAAAATGCTTGAAATATTCAATAATATTGATGAGTCAAAATATCTTACCAGCCATTGTCTTCGTCGCCGGCGACCGTAAGTCCTGATCCGCTAATTTACACATGTACTGCAATACCTTATTTCGTAATGGAATAAATAACTGCACGATGCTCCTGTAATTGAGCCACAATTTCAAATTGGATATGGCTGCAGTTATTGCATGGGCAGTGGAAACGGGTAGATTCGGCTGGTCGAAACACATCATCATCACACTAAAGCCACCGGTGTTACAGAAAAGGAAAACATTGCGTAACAAATAGGCCGATATTTCGGTGTCATGTAAATCGCAAAACATGTTAAGATTCTGGAGATTTAATGTCTTTAAATTAACAATCAATTATTTTGAAGAAAAATGCCGATTTAAACGTACTTGTGCCTCCTGCGTCGAAATATCTTCCATGCGTGGGTGTACGCCATGTTTAAATGCGATATATAACGGAAAGTTGAGCAGAAATGCCTTTGAGATCACTATCAACAGTTTTTCAATGTCTCCAAGTGTCCAATTGTCTTCCACACGGACATTCTCATCAGATGATTTTCGTGGCAGCTGTGGTTGCGGCTGCTTTTGTGGAGATTCCGTATTTTCCGTATCTAATATGACCAATTTTTTAGCCGTGAATTCCTCATTTGGAGCACCATCGTCCTCACCACCGGAGTTACTCTCGGCAGTGTTTGTCGACTCACTGCTGTTACTAGAAGTATTCGCAACACAGTTGTTGTTATTGTTGTGACTATTGTTGTTGTGGCCGCTGTTGCTGTTCACATTTGTTGCTGTTTGATTCTGCTCCAGCAAAATTGTGATGTCTTTTAATTGGCTTATGGCCAGAAAGATCATAGACTGTACAATCAGATTAAAACGATCGAAGTTCTTAATGTCCCTATAGCAGCACATGCATTGGCTGAAAGCAAACATTCAATCATTTTTGTTGATAATACTGAATTATAAATTAACACAAACCGTTGCGGCCATGTCTGTATGTATCCGAATATAATCTCGACTTCACATTTGTGCAGCTTCTGATGCTTGGCATCTGCGTTTCCGATTCGCGTTTCATCTGAAACCAAGAAATGTGCGGCGTTATTAAAAGCGTGCCATAAAATGCCATTTGTTGTGGACACGTGGTTGACCGCTGACCGATACAACAAATCTCTTGATAGAAAGTATACAGTACACAATCAAGTAAACTTAACACAAAATTGTTTAAGGCGAGTATGCGCTTGCCCATGACTCAAAAGGCCATCACATATGAGTGACAGCATTTAAATCTAATAACCACGGTGTAATGACTTTGGGTCTTGCCTCTTGCCACTTGCCAGTAAGAATTTACACAATTACAACAGCTGATTTCATGCGGATGTTGCATTGGTGTTTGTTGAAGCTGTCGAAAACGGCAAAAGTTCAATGAACTTGAAATAGTTTTTCACATGAAGTTGCAGCGGCTAGGTGGTGAATGCAAGTCTGTTCATCTTTCATTCAGAAAACACGGAAGCACTATCCTGGATGTGCCTTGTTCCTCGCCTGTGCACAACACAATTATTAGTACGCCAGTGCTGTGCGTGACGTTTGTGTGCGAGTGATTCTGTGTATGTGTTGCAGTCTAACCTTTCACGTTGCATTTAGATTTCACCACAGAAAAGAAAAGTTGAAAAGTAGAAAGAATAAAAAAAAAAGAAGAATGAAAAAAGCAGCACGTCCAATAGCTAGTAACGACACAGAAGGCGCATTCCGGCCTAGCATTCAGCGGCCCGCTATGCGCCACTTCCCGATTTGGGGCTGCCGTATGGCCATTCTGGTACACTTATCTTGTTGCAAAACGCCGAAATTTCACTTACAGGAGATTAGCAGATGCAGAAAATCAGCGCACACGTCGCACATTTTTTTAGCCCGCCTGCTACTATTTACGTCTTAACGCGTACAATAACAACCGACGGAGGGTTGCACACACTCACGATGAACATCTATTAACACGGATAAAAGCTCAATCGCAATTTAGGAAGTTTAAAAAACAAAATAAATAAATTATTTATTTTTCTTTGCACACACAACGGCTCTTGTCACTTTTTATTTGTCATTCGCGACGACGGCAATAAAATTATAACAAATATGGCCGACAAATATTTTTTTGTGCCATGTTGCCACAGTGCGAAAACAATTTTTTTTGTTGTTGTGTAGATATATATATATATATATATTCATTTGTTTGGTGAAAATGTCATTTCGAATTTTTGGTGAATATACTTTCTTTTAAATAAAAGAAAATAAATAAACTTGTTAAAAAATTACACCGAATAAATACTATATTGTTAATTAAAATATATAAAATAAATACATAAATGAAAATGGTAAATTCAATCAAATTTATGGCGCCTGTTGGTATACATTTAATTTTTTTAATTTCTTTGTAGTTGGTTTTTAATATTGAATTACAATTTTTATTGCATCAAATAATGTTTAAAGTGTTAATATACCGTTTATATTATATATTATGTATGTAATATAATTATAGAAATTTAAACAAAATGATCATGGATGCCGTATTACATGAAAATTTGTAAGTTAGATCTCAACTCCCATATTGTCTAGTGGTTAGGATACCCGGCTCTCACCCGGGAGGCCCGGG
>JANSTS010007144.1:4601-14667 GCA_026546915.1 Sylvicola fuscatus
TTGGTTGTTTCGAAAGGTTTATAAAAATATATTTCAGAAAAAATATGTAAGAAGACTAAAATAATAAGAAATGCCAAAAAATGCCATTTGAAAGTACGATATTACATCTTAGAAAGTTCTGAAGTTTGCACATCTTAAACGTTAGAAAAAAAAAATTGTTAATTTCAACAGGGAAGTTTTGGAATGAAAATGCCAACATTTCAAGGTCAAATATATAAAAATCAAAACAAAAAAAACAATTTGAGTATGAAGGTTAAATTTTTTTTAGCATAAAGCCAACATCTTCATAATCTAATTCAATAGAATAGATAAGATGAATCCCTCCACCATTAATTTGCATTAAATATTATTTTACCTCGAAACTTCTTCGAGTTGTTCTTCAACTGACATACATACTTCCAAAAGACAAAACAATAACACAAAGTTATTATGTATTCCTTACATCATCACATTTCATTTACAACAACATTTACGACAATCGCTATATTTTTATTGATCTCTATCACCGTCGCTATCAAATATTAAATATAGGGAAATAGCTGAAAGACATGGAAAACATTTTGACCCTTATCAGCAATCTTCTAATTGCCAGAAGAATACCACAGGTTGACAATCAGACAAAGTGGCCCTCCCCCAATGTATACACGATCATATCCAACCGCGAAACGAAATAGATAAGCTCGACCGCAGCAAAGGAATCGGCGACTAATATCATCATCTATCTTTGTGTTTGATATCGCCATTTGATTGAAAGTCGGCCACACCATTAAAGTCATCGATATACCACGTGAAGCAGCGCGCGAATAATGATAGGCGCAGAACACCTACACCGCGTCGCGTCGTGCCTCAGTGTGAATGGTGGCTTCGATTATCTTTACAAGAAATTTTTTTTTTTGTTAAAAAACACAATTGTCTTATCAATTCAAGTGATTAAATTTAGTCTTCGATTGGTTGCTTGTACGAGCGCTGTGCTTTGGAATGTTGAATAAGAAATTCAATAAATAATATTTAAAATTTCTCCACTCAACATGGCGGTAATTCGAAGTGAGGATCAGTGTAAGTTTACAGCGGATTTACCTAGCCAACAACAAAATAAAAACTGAAAATGTTGTATATCAGTTGTAGCACAAAACAATTTGGAGGTTATCGCCTGTCTTGGAGGCCTCTTCACCATTGTCTTCGCGGTTTTGGGCATCAAAATAAAATGGTTTAAACATCGCATGACGTTTGATCAGCTACCAGTGAATGAGACGCCGAGATCAAGTCGAGAGGTGAGTCAATTTGTAGATAAACATGTAATGAATCGATTAACAACATAATAATATAATCTTGGGTGGTTAATCATAGCAAATACTAAATCGTTCTGATTACCGGGATATGGTTAATAGTTAATTTTAAATTGTTTTTATATTCTTAGATTTCTCCATTTGATTTCTCTCTAAAAATTTATTGTTTTTACAAGAAACAAATTTTGTACTTGTTAAACATCCTAAAGATTATGGATTATGAGTAAAGAGCTTTTCTCTACTTCACCATTATTTAAATTAATTTTTTTTACAACACAATTATGAGTATTGTTTGCAATCAAGGTAATTGTCGTAAAGAAATATTTCTTATGGCCCATAGCTAAGTAAACAAAGACGCACTAGAAAGATTTTGGCCACTTGATTACATGTAAAAAATGTAAACGGGGATCCACAAAAATCGGTGAAATCAATAGAGAAAATGATTGATGTAAGACTGAGAAAATGTATGTAAAGAAAAAAAGATCAATTGTGGGTCACTTCAGCGCAATTAATATACTTAGAGATCAAGGGCCATAGGCATTTTCTTATACAATTAAAGATTCATTTCCTAATAAACTTAACAGCGGGACACCGGACCACAACTATTGAACGCTGTCTTTCGCAGTAGCAACGAGTTTGATCGTTTCGTTCAAATTGAACCGCCTAAAGAACTTCCCCGTAAGAAAATCGTTATTTTTAAGAAATAACAAAAAACAATTAATTCATTGCAAATTGAAAATCTTAAAGCAATTCGAGTGCCTCGGACTAAAAGAAAAGCGCCAATTCCACTACCACGAAGCAGTAGCAACAATGATCAGTCTAGTATGTTAGTGAGTGATGAGCCAACTCCTCCACCACTACCGACGTCACCAATACCAAATGCTGATCCTCCAAGTTACGGTAAGAAAAATTATTTGATTTTAACACAAAATTGTAATAATTTTTTTCTTTAAAGTTCCAACTGTACCAACGAAAAAGCACCAAAATGGTAAATTACCATCACCAAAATCAAGGCCTATTGATGATGTTCATTCATTCCCAATGAATACTCCAAAAAATACTGCTCAGAATAAGTTAGTCTCAAAACCAGCTCATGAAGAAGAAATTAAATCCATTGATACTAAAGTCAATGTAAAAAAGTCTCCAACTAAACGAGACTTAGGAACAAAAGGATTGCCTAGTAGCAAAGTTAAAATTAATTTAAATTCGCAAAATGACAACGAGAATACAAAGGAAAATCAAATTGAACCATTGGAGATGAAGCGATCGGAATTCCAATCGCTTCCAAATATAAATCAATCAACCAACGATGAAGCTGCCCAGATTAGTAAATCTACAAAAGACATTTCTGAAATTGAACCCAGTAAACCGACAAAGAAAGGTGGATTATTCAGCTTCTTCCAGTCGAGTGACAATGTAGCCAAGCCCAAATCTCCAAAGCCTCCTAAAACGAGATACGTTCGTGTGAAAAAAACAAAGAATTCTGCTAAAAATGAGAAACCTGAGGTATCTTCAAGCCCTGAAATTGTGGAAAACCACGTTCCAGTTGACGAGAACAAAAAGAAACCATCAAAAAGCGAATTGAAGGCAGAAAAGTTGAAACGAAAAAAGGAAGAAGCTCAGAAGAAGGCGACGCCAAAAATACTAAACCCAATGGCAGGAAATTCGACCCAGAAAGTAGCAGAATCTCCTGCCGTTGACCCACTGACAAGCTACCAAGTGGCGCCAGTTCCAAAACCACGCCATAGCATCGACAGGACTAAATCAGAGAAGAAAGTGCTCTTTTACCAAGGTTCGTTAGATGATGATGACAACCCCGACAACGCGTTGTTCGACAAAATAAAGCCGGTCATACCAAGCGTGCCAATTCAAAAGCCATCAAGTCCGTTGAGTGATACCAGTGACAATGACTCATGGAATATGGTGGCGAGACATCGTCAGAATACACGCGCCATTGCTGTTGCCCAGGCAAATAAGATCCCCGTCAAAAACACTTCGAAACAGAATGAATCTATGGCAACGGCGAGTATTCACAAACCCAAGACAATGCGAGCGATGCGAGATAACCAGAACAGTGGAGACAACAAAAACAGGTTGAAGCTAAAGAAAAATGACGAGGAATCGGACACAGAAGCTTGACAGTGATTTTCGTTGATGTGTCATAATTTCATTTAGAGTTTAAATATATATTTTTTGATAGATTTTAAGAAAACGTTGGTTTCACTCACCTGTGCAATTTGGCGAGCGGATAATGTAGACACAATTTCTGATGAAATTCTAGGAACTCTTTGTACGATCGGAACAAATACGCTGGATCTGGTTGGTTTTGACGCTTTACACGCAAAATGTAGGTGTAATACTTTTCCAGGTCATATCGTTTTTGGTATCCATGCACTGCAACCATCTCCAATCGACCATCTTGAGCCATTCTTTTGAATTCAAAAAAAAAAACAATTCGATTAAAAACAGTTCAATTTAGATTGTTTGCTTTAAAACTTACGTGTATGTTCGTGGAACAAAACTTAACAATTCTCCACTATCTTCCTCGCCTGAGAATCGCATCTGTGCCAAATTATGAAGAAAGAAATTGAATTGAGTGAACCACGACTTCATTGATATGTGAATCATTTTTGCGAATGACGCAGCAGCTTCCGGATTTGACTGGCCAGGCAATAAGGCTTTTCGCACATAATTTACAGCATCAGCAGTCACACCAGGAATGCCAGAAGTTGCCATCTAATTGATATAAATTATTGATATTGATGTCAAATAGTGAAGAAACAAAATATTACTCACCAGTGCCAACATATGCAACAGAAGATCTCCATGTTTCCGGACAATGTTAAAAGCGGTGCAACATAGATCAACAAAGTGATGGAACTTCGTCGAAGGACGATCACCACCATTAATGACGTACGCCATGTCTGAAGTGAGCACAAACGGAGTGCGGTCGCGCTTAAAGTTACCGAACATTTGTGCGTCTCCTAAAAATTTGCCAAAATCAATGTGAAATAGATGACCAGACGTCTTCAGCATGATGTTATCATTGTGGCGATCACATATTCCCAAAATGTATGTTGCAACGCTGTAGCCTGCACAAGAAACTGGAAGAAAACGGTTACATTTAGAATGATTATTTTCTTGTAATAAATAAAAGTAATTACCAGTAAAGTTTTGAACGGCTCTTTCATACTCCAATTGGCTAGGATTTTGTTTAGCCAACCACTCAGCAATTGGTTTATCTTTGAAGGAACCGGTTAATCCCCACTCAACTTGAATTTTACGAAGTGTTTCCGCCTCTGAGACGAGTTCAATCATTCCTTTTTTGTGGCCAGTTGGAACACAATTGAAGGTCACCATCTTAAGATCTAATCCCTCTTTCAACCACAACTTATCCATAATTCGGACCAATTGAATTGTCAGCATGTCCTGTTGTAAATCGTCGCCGCACTTTTTTTTTTTGAAAGAAAATCACCAATTAGATTAGCCAGAATAATAAACAAATTTAATTACCTTGAAAATTGCAGGAAGAAGACCACCATCTGGCCCAACAAAGTTCAATTTCAATGGAAGTGTATAAGAATTGAAGTAGGTACAGTTTCTCGCGTTTATTCCCACAACCTCAAATTCAGGTCCCAGAGGCAGGGAAGTTCGTCGCTCTCCGATTATGTGATTGACTCCCTCAAGACCTTGTACTAACATTTTCTGGCGAAGAGATTCTTTGCATTGCTTCACGGTTTGTGCGACTTCACCCAAACTCTGTAAGAAAGCATAATTTAAAAAAGAATCCTTAGAAGCGGGAATTCTGAAAAATTACATTGCACATCATATTCTGGGCCAAAAATCGGCCAGACAATTTTTCGCCACAAGTCGCTAGCAGCGCTCTCAACATCATCTGATTGCGACGATGGTAACGCGCCTGGGTAGTCATCGATTCCTCGAGTTCAGTGGGCATTTGTTCGATGGAATTTTGTGGCGAATCACCTGGTAAACTATGCATCAACAACCAATACAAGTGATGTGCTATTCTGGGTGACTCCAAGGCACGACATAGCAAAAATCGCGCCATCGGCGACGCCTCGTATGTGTCGTGCTTCAATGATTGCAACAGTTGCGGCAAAAAATCAACAAGTTGATCACTGCGCATGGCCGACAGCCAATGCACAGCTTGGGCGCGCACTTCTAAATCTGGATACCGCGGTAGAAGCAGCTCAAGCGACTGCAGTGGACTAAGTGGATGCCATGTCTTTATGAGAGCATGCAAGTCAACCAGACTGGCAAAGTCCCAACTGTGGGCTGCGTGCAATACTTTCGGCAGAGCGTGCGGAAACGCATGTAAATAGTAACGTTTCTCCCATAAGACTTCGCGTTTCTCTAGTGCACTTGGGTATCCCTGTTCTGCCGTGTCAATAAGTTCCTGCTGTAAATTACGGTCAAGGCAGTTGAAGTCAAGTTTCGGTGCTGGTGGTGAGTTTTGAAGGGGCTCTGGGAATACAATTCGTGCTCCGTAGTTGGGAATTTCAATTCCTAATGAACAAAAATTGTGGTCAGGATTTGTTTAAATCAAGATCGTAATTTGACTTACCCAGAAGTGCACAATCAGACTTTGGATGCGTTCCTTTGGCAGGCGCTGGGCCTAAAAATTTGTCCGTCGTTGGCGGCCACAGTGACAGTAAGTAGGTGCCTTGCACCATATTGCGCTCAAAATCGAAGAATTGCATTGAACACCATCCCAGCTCAATTTTGGTGACCTTTCGCTCCTGTTCTGACGTGTTGTTGGCACTTTCACCTTCGGTGGGCTCTGTTGTGCAGCCATACAGCACAAAAACAAGACGAGACTCACGCGGCAGCGTACATATTGGAATGCCTTCGAAGTGCAGCCACGAATCGAACTTCAGGCGTGACCACATGCCGCTTATTTCATTGGAACACTGGGTGACGGCAGCATCGCCGATGTAGCGTGTGCCATGATAAATCTGAGCGCCCAGCATATAGTCGTCGTGCTTCCAGTGTTGCGGGGTTCGGTGTAGGCACATTATGTGAACCATAACTGGTTCTTTTACATTGGAAATTGAAACTGGAGCTGCGAATATTTAGATCATTAGTAGGGGACGTTGGGAATCAGATCTGGAACTTACCTAAATTTAAATAATACTCTGGAGTGTTGACACAAAAGTCAACTCGAAAGGCTTGCGAGTACATTTCTATTAAATTCTGTACTGCATCTCGTATCCGCTTGCAACGGAAACTGATTTGTTCGCTAGCTGTCTTTGGTCGCAGCTTGACTTCGGCGTAGTCGCCACTCTCCGACACAATATCCAGTTTGGAACTGTAACTATTTGATTGGGAGTAGCTGTATATTGTTTGGCCGTTGGCACAAGCCTCTTTAAGCTCGTCGATGGCGTCTGTGATGTCTAGTGTGTCGATCGAGTTAAGGAGGGCGCATATCATTTTGACTGGTTGAACTACGCCGGAGCAGGAAATTACTGTGTGAGGGCCAGCATCACTGGCGTTCATCTCTAGTTTGGCAATCTCATCTTCAAGGGTTTCTGTAAGAAGATTTCAATGTCAAATTTTAATGTTTCCAATGAGTAACGATTTCATTACCCAGGAGTATCATTAGACTTTCATAATTAATTGTAGAACAAGGCTCGTGCGTGATGATATCCTCAATCTTAAGCTCAGCATCCCTCACATCATCCTGATGTGTTCGTGCAATTCCGTGCATATTCTCCATTGTCTTGGGACAAAGTCCCAATTGAACATCCTGCTCCATTTTAATTGAATCATGAATGCACAACAGCTGAGACAGCTTCGACGATGGTGACATCCATTCAGTGACACCAATTGGCTGCAAAATAAGACCCGAAACCCATCAGAAGATATCCTCAAAAACTCATGAATTCCAAAAAGAACTTACCTTTAGCATAAAATCATTAACAGATCCTTTTACTTGACCTTCTAATTCACAGAAAACGTGCATTATCACATGCTCAACAGTTGTGCTAACTATAGAAAAAATAAAACAGAAAAGCCAAATGTAAGTGATTGGAGCTCATGTCCTGACTGGTTAAATCAAAGAAGAAAAAAAGGAACAAACGAAACAAAAATCACAGATTTACTTACTATCACAGGTAAATACAATTGGCGGTCCATAACCCTCGATCTGACCCTTGCCATTATTGAGCGACGTGCCCTCAATGGAAACGGCACGTCCGTACGTCGACGAGTGCGCCCCACCGCTAGAATACTGAACGGCGCCATCCCTCAGACACTGCAACGCCGGATGCACCAGCAGCTTTATGCTAATCTCGTCGGAATACTGACTATTGAATTCGGCGGCCACCACATGACCGACATTCGTGTGTGCGTCATTGAACGTGTATTGGGCACGCAAATCCTTCACCATGTTGTAAAATGCGCGCAGCTCACCGTCATAGCTCTTGCGTATGATGACATTCTCGTAGAGTTTGGTAGGTGCCCGTCGATCAGCCACAGCTGCCGCGTCCGACGGCACACCGTCGCCGGGCAGGTGTTGCAGCAGCGACAGGATGGCGCTGGTGTTGCGTGGCGGCAATGGCGGCGGCTGTGGCAGATCACCATTGTGGATCCAACCTGCAGTTGGGGGAATGTTCCAGCCGATGGAGGGCGCACCCGGTGACAGGGGAGTGCGATCGATCTTGTTAACTGCCTCGTACACGGGATCGGAGTACTGCGTCGACGTCGAGTACAGATAGTCAAAGGGGTCGTACTCTGAGTAATAGCTGGCGGCGCAGTCTGAATTGGCGCCATCTGACGATGGATGGGCGGGCAGGGTGAGATGGGAGAAAGAGAAAGGATTTTTTGTTTTGAAATGTTACGTTTGTTTCTTTCAGTATGTGGTTTTAAGTGGTTTTGTATGACAAACTGACAACATATTAAAAATATACATAAAAAAACGAGTTTTTTTTTGGTTGAACTTTAAAAATTCACTCTCAGCACCTTGACTGTTACTTTCTTCGGCAACGCTGTGCTCAAAGTGCGTGGTCGTCTTTACCACCTCGGAGATGCCGTGTAAAATATCTACACACAATAAAACACACAAGTTGTTTGGTTTTTCAGAAAATTTCTTGACTTTAATGTAACGATTAATAAAGGTGTAATAATCAATAATTATATACTTTTAAATGAATACATTCGTGTTTCTGAGGTGTTTCTAGCACAAATCTAGAGGCGCTACATTGGCACAGTTACAACATTTGTTTTAAATTCAACAGCAGCAGAACAAAATAATTCGTTTAAACAAACTTGCACTTGATCTTACGACATCTTCAAGATGGAGAACTTTATGTTAAACATATGGGTGCGAATTTATGAACGTAGGGAAACGCGATTAACGTCAACTGGTTTATGTGAATACCGTCGATTGAATGGCGCGCCGAAAATAAATCTCAGTTTAATAACAATCGTCGAAAAAATTACAAGTGGCCTGGCATCGGTTTTGAAAAATCACTCAGAAATTGTGTGTAAAAATAAATTTTATGCGCGCAACAAACTGAACATGCACCATTAGGAGGCGCACATACGCGAGTTATACGGCGGCGATCGCGTGTGTGGGTGCAAAGTAGCTAAGTCACGAAGGTGTAAACGCACTTTTTGAGGCTATCCCATTGTCCAGCTTGATTAGATAATAATTGAATTTATCTATCTATACCTGTAAGCCCATTCCTACCACATTGATTCCTTATCGGGCAGGTTGGCGTAGGTGCACCACACGCATGTGAGTAACAGACAATCTTTTAACTTTAAAATACTAAAATACGTCACGCCGAACGAATTGCGGACGTTGAGGTGAAGAAAAACCGTCACTTTGGTGAATGAATTGTGACGTTGTGGGCGTCTTGTTAATTAATTTAATTGGATAAACAGTTTAATTTAAGTAAATCGTTTAAATTTCAAGAATTATAAATTTTCTATTGTTACAGCAATTTTTCTTCGTTTTCAAAATTGTTTCTTCGCCAAAATTGTGAAAAATCAGAGTTTTGGAATCGTTGATTCGCGAATCAGAATTGGTTCAATTTTTAAACAAAATCATTTCAAATCGATTTATGAATTGATGTAAGAGTTTTTCTATAATATTTAGAAAGGCATTTTTTAAAAGAATTATTTCTTCACATACTTTATCTTAATAAGACAAACATTGAATAAGAAAACTACTTAAGGCATTGCATGAAAGCTTTTTATCACTTATATTTTAAATTTATCTCTTATTAAACAGCAGTTTTTATCAAGAAAGTATTAAATACTTAAGTAAATAGATTAATAGTTAATCTTTTTAATTTTGATTATATTTTGGCAAATTTATTTTAAACTTTATCAAAAAAAACTGTATTTTAATGAATTATTGTCAGGTGTTTAAAAGAAATATCAAAATATTTGTCAATCGATAAATTTACAATAAAAATAAAAATGAAACGCAAAAAAAGTGCAAATAAAAAATTAATTCATCCAACAAAAAAACACGAAAAACTATCTTATTATCATGAATTACATTTTTTGCATTTTCCTTGAAAATGGACTTAATTAATTAATGTGAATTAATAAACCAAATAAAAATAACTTTTCAAATTATCGGTGAATAAGCAACGAAACAAACTCATAAAAAACTACGACGCGATCTAAATTCCATCAAACGATAACCATAAAAACCAGAAAACATTGATTAGGATGAATCATAAAAAAATTATAATAAAACGCTTCAGTGCTCCACCACAAACCACCCCATAGCTGGGCGTCTGTCG
>JANSTS010007145.1:0-14666 GCA_026546915.1 Sylvicola fuscatus
GACATTATAATCATATTCTTACGATTATTCACAAATCATAATTTTTAAAATTATACTCAAAAAGTGGCATTAGTTTTTTATGAAAATTTTTATTACGATAAAACAAATAAAAATACTAATCACGTCTTAAAATATATGATTGAATATTTAACATGCAAATACCTTACATCATATTATAAGAGTGAATTTAAATGTGCGCTTGTCTTGCATAAAACAATTCAATTCATTTACTTTTCTGGTAATTATCCAAAAATACAGGACAGCCCATTTAATTATTTATATATTCTATTGACAAAACGCTAATAACATACCTGCTCAAATTAATCAATAACGAAACTAAACAATCACTCAATATAATTTTATTCGAATGTATTGTTAGCATGGCACAGTAGCCCGATATTTGACAGTCACAAATTGGATATTGGAAGCCTTTGCGTGACCTTCGCATTGAATATTTATTAATTTACAAGTGTCAAAATTTATGAATTGGATATTTTTTGTGGATACGAACAGATAAACGTATTTTGTTTCCCTGTTTGTATACCCTAAATATCTAAATACCACTCCAACACTCGACTGATTACTGTAGCACCTAATAGAGATGTCAACATCAACAGATTTGGTGACAATAAAAATATCAGGTCCATTGGGACCACACACTACTCAGCACATACCAAAAATACTTTTAAATGACATGGGGATACTGATCTTTACATTTGTCAACAGGTTCGGATTTATCCTCAGTTCCTTTATGTGCGTGTCGTTTTGTACAGCGAGTCATATTTCTTCTTTGAAAATATCTTCGACTTTATATTCACACATCATTGGCGGTTTAGGTATATACATATGATATACCGTTCTTGCATCTACATTCGATGACACAAATAAAGAATGTTGGAACCATAATATCATGCAGTTTAGGCATTTGGAGAAGCCTACAGTGAACCTATTCCCTGCTTGCTGTAAATTGATCAATTAGATTTTGTCTTTCTTGCTTGTCCCTTCCTTAGAAAAGGAGTTTTATGTTCAGGAAACACTCTATGAAACTGGTAATTGCTTTTTCCGCATTTCACAGAAATTTAGAAGTTTTTCACACTTTCATTAAAAATATTGTAAGGTACTAATTTGAATGACACAAATAACCAGCAATATCTCCTTACTGGGTAAAGTAGCTAAGAAGCTAAATTACATCCTCAATATTTGATGTTTGACTATTTAACACCACGTGCTCAAACGCCTAAAATGAAATGGCCCTCCAGATTTTTCAGTTAATATGTTTGACTATTCTAAACATTTAGTAGTTATGTGCCAAAAAAGAGATTATTTGGGTGTGAGAAACAAACGCCCCTTGAGGCCATAAAACAACATGCAATGATGTATGTAATTTGATGAAGAACAAGTGAAAAGAGGGTGCGATTATATTGTATTGTATGAAGACAAATTTATTTATTTATTTTTCCCATCCTTAAAGCTCGCATTAACTCACTGACTTATATAAATTCAGCGGGCGCTTCAACACTTTGTAAAATATGTCTTGGAGGTGGAAAGGAGCGTGAATTCACATAGTGAGGACAAAACGTTTAAGGAACGACGATCGTAAAAGTTTTGGAATGTGTATGTACTGTCAAATCGAGACTTTGTTCATATATGTACGCATTGTGGGACCTTCACTAACACATAGCTTAGACTATATACAATATAACCACCCACCCACTTGAAATACTTGTTCGCTAACTTTTTGCCCAGCACAAAGTAGATTTTCCGAATCAGTGAACGTTTTTTCAATTTAGTGTTCCAACACGAATCACAAGGGGTGGCACCATTTAGCTATGCGACTTGCGTCGTTTAAGAGTGACAAAACTACCCCTCTTTGTGAGTAAAGATGCTAACAACAAGAGTATACGCGCAGTCATAAAAACTGAATACACCGAGGGTGCCTATAGATTATTATTGTACAATCATTTGATGCGCTTAACATGCATAGCAAACGCCCCCAAATAAACTTTAGTTTATTCTGCATCTATGAACACTGAAAATCTGTTTTTCCATCATCACAGTTTACTGCCTCATAGTATACCATGAAAACATTTGGAAAATCACAATGAATTTGAAGAGGGTGGCCCGTTTTATTTACCACAACGTAAGTGTTTTGATGGGTTTGCGTTTCCCGCTTAGGCAATGTTATCACTATCACGCCGTTAAAGTTACTCGTAACATTTTGCACTCGCTTCCAAGGCTGAAATTGTTCTTACATAGTATACGAGTACAACATATAAATATATTTACTCGAAAGTCGTAATATAAAGTATTACATACATTTTGTGTTTAGTGTTTAGTACATATATATGTACTTATAAAATTTTTAAATGACTTAAGCATATGTACATATTTGAACAATTTTTATTATTTTACTATTGCCGTATATTTGGCAGTCAACTTAATGATCCGCATATTATATTTTATGCCTCTTCGAGTAAACTGATACAAAAAAAAATCACAAATCAACAAATTGAAGCGGAAGCGATTGCGTATTGAACTTCCTCAATCTCCATAGCAGTAACACACTTTTTATGTGACGATTTTCTTGATTTTCAATTAATAAAAACCAATTGTTCAAATTAAAGAAAAGAAAACATGTCACGCATTTAAATCGATTTCAATTAACGCGCTCGCGTGCACTTTTTATATAGAAAATTCTGTGATGGCTACACTATTTCTTTGAAATGTATTTTTTTTAAGGGGATTTTCCTATATATTATTCAATTTGTATTTTGTATACATTACAAAGCGCTGTGGAAATGACATTTCGCATTGTTGCGGACCGCTTGCTGGTAAATTAAAAGAAAACAAATTTCCACTAGAGTGGACACCGTTTTAATTTGAATGCTAAATGTTCGAATGCAATAAACTTTTTTCTGCTGTGGGACATCCTCTGAAAGCTAATCTCATATAAGAATTAAGAAAAAACTGACGACAGAAAACACGCATTTCAATTGTCTCCCCGACTTGGTTTCGGGTGGCATTTAATGTTTTATGATTGTCTCTTTTTTAATATGATCACACCTTATACATACAAATCTGTTTAAACAACATTAGCACCATAAACTTACAATCTTTTATAAAGACTAATAGGGAAAACAAATCATTGCTTTTCATTGTTGCTTAGATGCGATTTGTTAGGTTTAGCACACAGAACATGGCACCCTTTGTCATTCTGCCCTGTGCATTTCAATCAAAAGCAATGGAATTTCTCACTACAGTGATTTGCACATTATAGGTAAGGGATGATGAAATGATTTATCTCTTTTAATATAAATTGATTGCTGTGCTAGGGGATGGTTCGTTTGATTTTTTGAAGTTAATAAATGTCTTATGTACTTAATAACTACTACATTTTCTATTGTTGCACGTTGTAATTTTGAGTGCAAGTAACATTTAGTATTTAGGTCTTAACACTAATTATTTATTAGTGCTGAGTATAAATGCGGACAGTAGTAAAATGGTATAAGAACATTCTACTTAATTACGATCATGCTAAACAACCCTTACCAACCGCATCAATTAATTATTATTTACTCCGACTCTTCGTGTTCACAGTGTACTCCTATTTTACAAAGTGCTCGCCCAATAAATTATCAATTTATATATTGCCTTCGTTTAAAGTCAATGCGATTTCAATGTATTGCTGTGAACAAAAACACCCTATTTTTCTCACCCACAATGACTTTGGTTTACAAAACACATTCTCAAACTATCCCTCCTTGAAATCGACAGCTTATCGAAGACGAGCTTGAACATATGTATGTATGTATATAGTACACGTATATTGTAAATAAATTGGGGGGATTGGAAGCCATTTACATCGGCAATATGTCACATTAACAAAAAGTCTAGAAAGACAAAGTATCGTGTCGGCTGGCGTATCCACTTGACAAAGCGAAATGGTTGATAGATTTTCTATTTCAGTGGTTTTATCAACCCCCGCGGAAACCCATAAACTATGGGTGTAGAGAATAAATGGATGGCAAAATAAATCAGACCATGAAGGGGGTGTCACACGCCGACCTGTACACAATGTTCACGCACTAATTCGGATAAATGGTCTGACAATTATTGCAAAGCGACGGTAATAAAAAATTACGCCACCATTTCTATGTGAAACATGGCAACATGTTCATTGTACAGTTAGTACATTTGCCTTGCTTGTTCTACGTTCTAATAAGCCGCACTTGTTCTATTAATATTGTATCTATTAAAATAATAATGATCACTTAATATTAAAAATGTTAAAAACGTTGCACCTATCATTTACCTTGCACGATCATTGATTAAAATTTAATGTCCTAATGACATGAAGATGCCACAAACAAAAAGCAATGAATTACTATGCAACGTAATCAAGAGTTACGACTGATGGATTTAACTTAATTTGAGCTCTTATGTGCAGCGATATATCAGCGCCACATAACTTACAGAATTAATTGTCACTTTGGGTCTCTTTAGTCTAAATTCGTCAGACGACTGATATATAGTATTTGTACGAGTATATATTATATGATACATGCATGCGCTGGCTGTCGCGAAATAATAAAACGCTTGTAACTATATGAGAGTGTCAAAATGTGGTATATTTATTTGAGAAAAATTTCATCTCGTAAATTTAAAAGATAGACAGTGAAAAAAATGAAGTAGAAAGTCAGATGTATTCCAGCGACTAAACGATGATGATCATCTTGTCAAATGGTGAATAACAAATCGTCTCAAGATGTTTCATTAATTTGTTCATTGAAGCAATGACAGAATTACGATTATATGGTCACTTTTTCACATTCCAGTTGATTTATTGCACAAAAATGTTGTTATTAATTGTGGAAGCGTTTAGAGTAATTAAATACGCCTGTTTTATTACAACACTGCTAATCTTTAAGTTTTATATACTTGCATTCGGATTTCAAATACATTTCATCAATTCCGTGTTATTTTTGAATGCCTTGAATTTTTCACCCTATTTTAAACATTAATTTCTACAACAAATTCTAAGAAATATAATCTTTTACAGTCGTGAAGTGTTTTCACATCCTCAAATCAAAGGGCTTTTTTCAGTCAGTTCCTACATAACAATTACATTTGGCGCAGTAAACACACGCAATATTATGCACCGCCAATTTATTTTTAGAGCTCATAATTTTATGCATTTTAGTGTTTACAGGCGCAAGAGCATGTCAATTAAACGTGTTCCTGGAAGTATTAAATACAAGTTATCAGAATTTGAATTCATCAACTTTTATTTATACAACAAACAGCTATTTATGAAGATGTTAAACTGCCAACACTTTGATACATTTTCGTATTTATACTACAAAGCTAAAGCCATAGGCATAGGCACCTTTACATTTTAAATCTATTATAAAATAAACATGTTCAATGTCTAAAGATGTTTTATATTAAAAATAAATATGTGTTTTAACAACAGCATGACTTCCTGCATTCTTTATTACAAATTCGCAAAACGATGGGAGTGATACTTAAATTATATTTTATATTGCAATTGTGGTGGGTGAAAGGTTTCTTGATAATTTAATTTGAGAATTGATTTGTATTCATTGCAATATCCATTATTTAAATTTAACAGACGTACGCAAACTCATTTTTACATTTTTCCAATTAATAATATATGTGAACGCCATTATTTGCCTCTCATCGGTTTCTTTGCCATACCTTCTTTGTATTGTGCCGCCAAAATGATGGCGTTTTGCCATATTTTTTTAAGTTTTTGCAACTCTCTTGAACCCTATTCTATTTACTTTTGCGACAAGGATTTCATTTATATATCTGTGATATTGCGCCACAAACAAGTTTTGCGAGGATGTCGTTTATTCTCATCAAGTTCGCATGCGCATTTTCTATATAAAATATGCTTTCCATGCGAGCGCCATATTCTTGAGATGGTTATCGTTGGTGTCTTTATTTTTCTTCTTCCAAATAAGTTTATAGAGGGGAAACGACTTTTTAAGTAATCTTTAACATACAACTGCCATGTTTTATTTAGAAGTAAATATTCGTTTTGAATGTTTTACTAAACGTTGATATTCTGCTGTTGTCCATCTGCGACCCCGTTAATGATCTTCCTGTTTTTCCAGAACAAAGTACCCGTTGCGCTGCTTTGGATGGGAGACGCGATATTTCTTTGTCACGGTTCGCGAATTCAATTTCCTGTAGCTTATGTACATACACATGTAACAATGCTATATATACGAAATCATTTTAAGTGCCATTCATTTCTTGATTTTTACCTAAACGTAAAAAATAAAAACACATTACTCATAATCTACTCGCCGTTTATTAATTAAATAAATATTTCATGATTTTATACTAGATGCATTTTTATCCAAATTATGGATGTAGCTATAACTGGATTTGCAATATTCTAAGGAGTGCTTTATATGCTTTGAAATGTATCATTTTTCTGTACTTTCTTATTCATCCATTCCATTAGTGAAAATTCATGAAATGTTTTGTATTGCGTTAAACACAGTAAAGCTTTAAAAATTTTGTTTAAAAAACTAAAACAGGCAATTTCTAATTAACAATTGTTCAATTTTTGTAGAAAACAAGAGAATGGGCCCATTAACAGACTTATACGCACAAGTCGATGGTCAATTAACACTTTTTTTTTAAAGAGACCGCCACATAATGATGTCGAATGCCGATGTCCGTGACTTAATCACCATGGCGGTTATGCCTACTCAGGCCAGTTGTAATAACATTTATGAATACGCTGCAATATATTCATGTGTTTATTATCATTTTATGAATATTTTTATTAATGCCAAAACCAAGTTATAAAAATATTCAATTTAAAAAATCAAATGTAATTAATGACAAATTTATGTATCAACATGTTATTCCAAGTAAACCGCTTAAGTTACAATTAAGATTATGGTTCATTTAAAAATAAATGCTCAGTCGTATGTAATATGATAATTCAAATATTGCAAAGATTTTTAGCCTAGACCATAGTATTATTATTTTTTTATTATAATTCAAATTGATGCGCAAAGGTCTAACATTTCAATTTCCAATTAGCTAAAAGCCAATACAATCATTAAATGAACAAGTACATCATCAATATACTTTTTCTATATACCATATACCATACACTGGCATATATGACATGTTTGATCTCTCGATCTTTTTCAAACACTGGGCGCCCGAAATCCATAAATTATTAACGTCTACACTCCATAAGTTCAACATGTGTTTGCATTTACTGTCCTTTTAAAGATAATTAATATGCATTTTGTCATAAAACATAAAAGTTGTTCAAGTGAAATTAGAGAAAGTTATGTTAGTCTATACGATATGGAGATATCCACATAAATTTGTGCACTTGTAAAATGAGCCATTTGAAGGAAAATTAATAGGAGAGGTCTTATGTGTCTATTAAGTGACATAAGGGCGGTTTGTTTTCACATATTACATACATGCCGTTTATATTTTTTGCATAATTGTTAATTTTTCTCATCAAAACACTTCTGAAAGCAAAAGAACCTATACAAGTTAAATTAATTTAAATCTAAATTAATTCTCGTATATATGTGAATCTAATTATCCATATATATTTCATGTATAATAAATAATAAAATATCATATAATAATTTAGGATATTTGACTCCATACAGATTTCAATCATTCATCAATAATAATTTCCCATTATTAAATAAACCGAAGCCCCAATTACACTATGAAATGTTGATAGGTTAACAGCATGGGTTACATGCTGAGATTAAGTACTTCATTAGACGAGTAACAAAATTCATACATGCGAAACAAATAACGTGAACAAAATATGTAATTTGTAACCACCACCTCAAGATGATTTCCCCTTTACCTTTCACATTATAAATATGTTTTTGAGCATGTATACAAATCAAAAGCACACGCCTCGGTAGCGCTCGGAATAGGAAAGATGAAACGGCAAGGAGTCGCATGAGTTCGAGAAGTTTATGCATGACTGATGGTATAACTAATGATCGAAAATTGAAGAGGGTGCACCATGAATATGTGTAACAACTATTCATGTAGCCACAATAATATGTAAAAAATATGAACGAAGATTTGCGTTATATTAAAGGAATAATTTTAAAAAACGTTTATAACAATAAGACATCACTTTTAAATTGTTCACAGTGCAGTGACAAACGCATTTAAGTAAACGCGAATGAGCTATTTAATAAACAACAACAATATATGTTCTCATTATCACATGTACCTACATATGTATATGGCTGTGAGTCTTTTATGCTTATGTTTATTTTTTTGCAATGCAATTAGGGCACGCAATGTTATAATAATACATATCTCATCTCGTTAAATGCAATTAAAAAGAAAAAAAGCATGTTGAATAAAAAGTTAAATGAGATCACAAAAAGAAAGACAGGCGTACGTCCATTGACGATTGGCGGTATGTATACAAAAGTCGCGTGTACTTTCTGCAATGAGTTAACCCCTCCAGCCGCAAATAGTTAATATACTCACACGTCCAACAACGGCTTAGAAGTGTGTTGATAAAACGGCACACTACTGCGACAAACCTTGTTAAATTAAGTAAAGAATGCGAAATAACAGAATATGTCGAGACTCGAGAGTGGCCATTCCAAAGTCATGTTTATTGGGTCTTGACATGACATTCGTGCCGGACATTGTGACAACTTAGTTCTGAGTGCACCCCGCGTGCCCTTTGGTGGCACATTAATTGAACTTTCTTTTTTGCCATTGTACAATAATTTATTGTGTGCTTAAGCATTGAATTTATATGTACATACAGGCACATTTCGTTTGTAAGAAACACGAAACGTCAGGTGTAATTAGTCATTTTAATTATGATGAAATGAAATGAAGGAAACAAAATACTATACAAAGACCACTTATTGCTACAGGTACATTGTTTAATGTCCAAAGATATAATATATACTGCAGAAACAGTTATGTTTTCCACGAAAAATGTGTAAAACTATATTTATAGTTCTTAAAAAAAATTCATCAAAAATTCAAAAAAAGGATAATTTTTAGCGAGAACTAAAAAAAAGAATCCAACACACTATGTTTTATAAATCGTTCCAAAATTTTAATAAACATGGAATAAGATGATATAATAATATAATACAGATCAAATTTTAATTAGCAGCGACTAATGAGAATTATAAATATACACAATTCAACAAACGATTATAAATTAATGAAATCATACGCCTTTTATCGCTTTCTCGGCGATAGTTTTAACGACTAATTGCAGGCAAATTGTAGACATAAAGATTACGGGCTACAAATCGTCTGGAACTAATTTAAACTTTTCGCAAAATAAGTACACAGTAGCATATGTTATGCACAAAGCTGAGCGTAAACATTGTTATTCAACATCACCTCTGACGCAATGATAGGAAAACGCCACTCACACTATTATAATTTAATATATATAAGAAGCTAAAATCTTAACACAAATTAGTTAAAGTGTGTGTGTGTGTTTGAAATGATCAGATCATATCAACATTTGAACTATCGTACGCCTTGCCGTAATTGGTTGGCGGCGTTTCTTTGCCAGTCTAGTCATTGATTTTCTAGTGGCCTAAGTCGATCATAAACCTAAATACGCGCCGCGCCGTCTTTAAATGGCTTAACAATAGAACACCACTTAAGATAGCATATCATAATAATACTGTACTTAAGTGGAATTAAGGCAAAACACGCCGCCATTTTTTTTAGTTTCTTCCTGATATGAAATTTAAATAGTCTTCAACTTTTCATCCGACTGCCACTTACGTACGTATACTTATTTGATATAAATATTTCTTGTGTATTGGGCTGTCAAATTTTCCCGGCTCGCATCTGTCCTTCATTGGCAGCATTTTCTATATTACAGAAGCACATTAAATACATTTTCATTATTTTCATCGTCTCATTACCCTTTAGTTCTTTAAGACGGTGCTGTTCTTAATTATACGCGTCGAAATGAAAGAGTAACAAAAAACGTTGAGTAATTGGGTATTGGGGTAATGCAAAGTGATAAGAGGCGAGGAAAGAGTGTAACTTCTACTGGTGTCTGGGAGACCGAATGAATGAATGTGTAAGAAATATTTATAGTACTTTAATCCACATGCGTAATTTCTATGGTCTTTGATGATGGGACATAAGAAGCGCAGGGCAGAACGTCAATCTACTCAATTAATTATTGTCAAAAAGAAACAGCAAATTACTGTGTTGTTAGTCGTCTGAACTTATTACCAGCCGAGTAAGTGTAGATTCATTTAAGAATGGTTGCACAAATGGAGAAAAATTAATGAGGCAACATGTTTATAGCAAATAAAACAATTAGATTATAGACGAAACATTATGATAAAGCTAGGGAGGCAGAGCTTCACAGTTCACACCATATGCGCATGGGAAAGAGTTTTTTAAAAAATCAGATATAAGTTACTTAGTCTGCGGATTTGTTTATGGTCTACAATAGTATTGTGTTTTGAATCCATGCCGTTGTGAGAAAAAAATTGAATTTGGCCAATCTTAGTGCACGATCTTAAGATAACTGAAATCCACCAATTCTGTGCGCAAATCACCTATGTTTGAAGCTAAATTATTTTGTAACACTAATTGTGCGTATACACACAAAAACCTCGAGGAATCCCGCAAGCCACACGCAATCAAAACGATCGCCCAACAACTGGCACGCGTTTCTTCAGCGAATATAAGAAAAATGCTATAAAAACTCCTTATACAGCAAACATTTTTCTAAGACAGCCGATTCTGCTATATGAAAAAATGTTTTTCTCTCAATTTCCCCATCAATCTTGGTCGACTTAAGACGTCAATGCGCGCGTATATGTTTTGTGCGCTAGCCACGAAGAACAATACAAGAAAAGGAACCGCATTCTGCACAGCAAAAGGCCAGCTTAAAATCATCCTCTGGTGTAATATGTGAATGCAAGGGGAAGCGCTTAGCGCGTATGAACTTGGTACGAAACCATATACGATTTAGTATGCTTGGTCATATGAGGCACAGTGACGGAGGCAAAACATACATGTATCCATATGTATAAATGAAGATTTAAGTTGGATAGTTTCTCTCTCTCTTGTGTAATTTCGTTCAGAAAATAAGAGGTAATAATAGGCGGCAAAACAATATTGTTAATAATAAAACATGCCGCCTTTTAATTTAAGATCTATTAGTGGTTAAGCGTTTAATTTCGGTGATTTTTATGGCGTGTTCGCTTACAGGCGATTTTGTGCATCTTTATATATTTTGAATTGTGATGCAGTCAAAATCAGTTCAACAAAGTTGTTAATTTAAACGTTACCACTTTATGTAGAAATATTTGTATACTATCTATAGAAACTGGAGTTCGTACTTACTTTTTTTTTTTTAATGAATTAAATCATTCGTTAATATGAAATAAAAATGTTGACATGTTCATTTTCAAAGACACAAGACGAGCTTTAAATAAAAGAAGAGCTAATGGCCAATAAATTAACATGATAAATGCTAATTAAACGGTCGTATTAACATCGGCTGTAGCAACATTGTAATAATGTTTTATTAAATTACAAGCAGATTGTCGCTGTTAGCGTTATCTCAAGTGCGCATTGCAAAACAAAACAAAAAGTGTGTGCGTAAGTATAATTACTGCACATATATCTACTCGACTGTGATTTTTCAATGAAGAAAACGATTACGTTATAGTGCCTCTATTAATTCTGATGCGTCAGCTAATTGCCCTGCATCATGCACTATTATGCAGCCGACGCGGCAGCCGCTCGCGGTTTTATTGAAAATTAAAATTGCAGCAGCACGCATTGCGATGTTTTCTATATATGGATTGCATGTCGCGAAGTTTTAACGATTTTCCAACAAGAAATGTTGTTCTTTGTGGCATCCATTTATTAATTTGCACTAATTATTAATGTGTTTTGATTTAGTTCCGACAAAATATGATAATTAACGAGGTACTCCTCACCATGTTCATGCAAGTAATTGAGTATCCATGTGTTGTTACATTTTTATTCACTTCAAATTGGTTGACGTGTCTGTTTTATTCATAAATTCTTGCATGTCTCTTGCTTAAATTTATACATCTATTTATAAACATGTTTAGCATTGTATGGAGAACATTTACTGTTGAGCAAGTATAAGTAAAGTTAAGTCGTTTATTGTATAATTATTCAACACTGATAACTGAAGCGGCAACTAATTTAAATATTCACACTTATTATTTTTCTAAGTATGTTGTTTTTATAGTCACAATTAAGTTATATTGTCTTAATGTCCAGATTAATTATCATTTACAATTTCCTATAAATTACTAATTAGTCTAAGCATTCGAATAAAAGAGAAAGTTCTCTAAAAATATAAGACTATTTGAATATGGTTAACTGTTTTATTTTACCTAAAAGATAATAACTCGTCTCAATTACTCATTAATGCATAAATAAAAATGAATATGTAATAGACTACATTAAAAAAATGAGCTTGTTAAATTTTAGTTTAAGTGCGTTAATTCACGCAACAGATAACAGTGCAAAATCTAGATGGAGATTTTAGTATTGTTTATTATTTTAGATTATAGTTGTGGAATTTAAAAGTCATGAACATTTACATTAATTTGTTTGAAATATGAACCCTTGCAGAAAAAGGACTAAAAGCCTACCTTTAATTTGACAAAATCTTCATTCAACCAAATTGAGTTTATATAAAAAGGGTGACAATTGTGAACATAAACAACCGTTGTCACAAAATGGCCGCCTTATTTACAACGAAACCGCATTCCCCTTGCAAATTCAAAGCGAACGTTCGTGTCCGGTAGTAACAAAAGAGCCATCACTCATATTTAACATGTCATATAGTTATTCGACTTGCAAACATGTATGAAAATGTGACGGACAATCTAAACTAATTATGAACGAAAAAAAGAAAAGGTAGACACATAAAAGAGGACATAAGTTTGAGCTTTTAACGATCTGTCGTCGTTTATATAAATTGCGTTTATCACATATTGTTCATTAAGCAAAACCGAAAACCACAATGGATTCCCTTACAGGACATCTTATGCGATATGTTTCATGTTTGCACCTATGGTATATTCATATACTTATTAATTTTATATGCGTGATAACTGTTATTGGAGTAAATGATATAATTAGAAAAATTAAACTCCGTGTGTCATATATTTATACCAATGAATACAGAACCATTTTCCTATTGTGGTTTTTACTTTTAAAGTGAAAAATTTGTGATTGTATGTATTTCAATAAAAAAATGATATCTTTATAACAGTTGTTTGAACCAGCAAACATATTAAAAGAAGACATTAAATTATAATAAAATTCAATTGCTTTAATACAGTTTTCAAACACATGTCTTAGCCACAACCTCCATGCTTCTAACGATTTTTTTATGTTCATTCAATTTGTGGGACAGACTAATTGTATGTATATGGTTTTGAATATGCTAAAGGAAACTTTCTCATAAGAAATGGCGTGCGTGAAATGATCCCCCCTCTCTTACAAAAAGGGCTAAGATATGTGTAATGTGTATATAGGAAAAGTTATGGGAGCAGCAATAAAATCTACAATGGAGGCTACCACATATCATTTGAATTAATGTAGGGTCCTGTCATGCAATGTGTACCCAATTCAACAGATACTATGGCCCTTTTCTTCTTTTTCGCTCAGCGTGAAAGTTATTTATTAAATAACACATTAAACGCCGTTTTTTATAATAAAAGGAAGCGTCTACTGTTAACCTAATATTAATTATATGAATGAGATGAGTTATGACATATGTTCTCCTTGCCTATATCGAGTCAATAGTTTAATAAATAATTTCATATTAAGATTAAGGGTTCAATTAATACTGCCCACAGCAGGCCCTAAATTGTCCCTATGGGAGGATTATATGATGCCTGGTGTGTGTGGTCCAATTATAATTTGTAAATCCCTTTTTACATTTCAATTTAAATACTACAGCATACGTTGTTCGTATCTACAATAGTCATTACAATTCAAATTTCACACCGCGGTTTTTCAAACATTTTAGTGATTGATGCAACTAATTTCACGCCACATTTCTGAGGGGTGTTCGCATATATATTTTTCTTTATTATGTTGTTTCTATGTCCAATATTTACGGGTTGCGTCGCTTCGTCTCGACGCGTCGTGTCTGTTCAACGACCAATATAACATATTTAAATTATTACATGCGTCTCTGTATTAATAAAAAATTAACCAAGCAATTTTTAAAGCAACACACTTTATAATAGCATTTAAAGACATTTAACCGAAAAATTTATTTTTTATACTTCTTAACAAAAAGCAATCCTATAAATGTTAAATTTTATGTGCAACTATACCAACCACAAATGGAAAAAGCCAAATCATTTGCACTCATAAGTCGTGTATGTATAGCGTGAAAGCTCTACGCCATAAAGCTCGTTGGTTTATTGGATTTATTATATGTTTAGTTATGCTCTTCATACACCCAAAGCATATTACCACCGTTCGCTTTAAGCCATGATTCTCACAACACCGCAGTGCGCTGCCGCCGCGCTTCTCCGCGCCGCGCCGCACAGTGGGGCGAAACGGCCATTCTACGATCATTACACTGTAACTTCTAAACC
>JANSTS010007146.1:0-14662 GCA_026546915.1 Sylvicola fuscatus
ATTATATTTTTAAACCATTGCCAAATTTAAAAATTTAAGTATTTATCTTTCTTTTGAACTGTGGTCTTACAGTATTAAAGGAAAAGGAAACATTTTCTAATTGGAAATTGCGCCACACATGAATATTTGACATATTGGGAAAAAATATATTTTTAAATTGGAGACTGTCATAATGACAGATTGCAGCGCTTTATTATTTTCTCACACACACTTTCAATCAGCCGGTTTTTGCAATTCGTACACATCGCAGATAAATATTTGAAGCTTCGCGTAGAGGAATTCTGAATCCCACCATTCACGTCGGTGACTCTTCACAATTAATATTCGTTGGTCTGTCACAAAGTGCAGAGCTGAATTGCATATCTCTCGAAAAACATTTTTTTTTTCCTTAATTGTGCTTAACAAACCAAAATGCCTTTCCGTGCTGTGCCAGAGACGCTGTTGAAACTTTTTTCGTGAGTAACAAATTTAATTATGTTTACACCGGCGTACGTGATTTTAGGACAATATTTTTATGGAAGATGGTGAAAATTACTGTAATTTTTAATTACAATAAAGCAAAGGCAATCGTCATTTTTCGGGTGGTAACTTAAGCTCCAAATTGGGCAATTGCCCATCAATAACACTTGTGGAATTTGAACAACCAGTGAATGACACCCACGGCCACAGATAAATCACAGCTTATCGGTGCAACCATTGTCTAATTTCTGCTATCACTCATTCTTCATTACTTGTGTTACTTATGCTGATAGTCATATCAGAGTATATAAACGAGATAATAATGAATTTTTGTATTTCAATTAAAGTCATGTGGATGAGAACAAGGCAGCCTACATCAAAACGTTGAAAGAAGTAGTGGCGATCAAGTCTGTGTCGGCATGGCCAGAAAATCGCAAGGACATTCAAGTTATGGTCGAATATACCATGAAACAATTGAAGGCATTGGGCGCTGAATGCGAGCTGGCCGATGTCGGAATGCAAGAACTGCCAAATGGAACCAAGATTCCTTTGCCCAATGTGCTGTTGGCTAAATTGGGAAATGTATGTATTGTTTCTTTATAGTTCATCTACGTGTCCACACAAATACCAATGCAACGACATTCAGATTACAAAGCTGTAAATTTGACGACAGCCTCAAATTTTAATTGAAATGTTTTCTTTAGGATCCCAAAAAGAAGACTGTTTGCATTTATGGACATTTGGATGTCCAGCCCGCTCTTGTTGAGGACGGTTGGGACACTGACCCCTTCGTTCTTACCGAGAAAGATGGCAAATTGTATGGACGTGGAGCTTCTGACGACAAGGGGCCTGTTTTGTGCTGGATTCATGCTATTGAGGGCTTCCAAAAGTTGAAAATCCCTGTTCCTGTGAACCTTAAGTTCGTTTTTGAGGGAATGGAAGAAAGCGGCAGCGAGGGACTCGATGAATTGTTGTTTGCCCGCAAAGATGACTTCCTTGCTGACGTTGACTACGTTTGCATTTCTGACAATTACTGGTTGGGCAAAGAGAAGCCATGCATTACCTATGGCCTGCGTGGAATTTGCTATTTTGGCGTGGAAGTTGAATGCGCCGCCAAAGATTTGCACAGCGGCGTATTCGGTGGCACCGTTTACGAGGCCATGCCCGATCTTATTTATTTGCTCAACAGTCTAGTGGACAAAGAGGGCAAAATTCTGATTCCCAATTTGTATAAGGAGGTGGCTTCCTTTACAGCTGTTGAGGAGAAAATTTACAAGGACATTGCATTTGATGTGCGTGAATATAAAAAGGATTTGGGTTGCACCAAGTTGATGCACAAGGAGGACAAGGCGAAAATCCTGCAACATCGTTGGCGTTATCCCAGTCTTTCGGTGCATGGTATCGAAGGAGCATTTTATGAGCCCGGCCAGAAGACTGTGATTCCGCGCAAGGTGATTGGAAAGTTCTCTATTCGCATTGTGCCCGACCAGGAGCCGGAACAAATCGAAAAGTATGTGGTTGACCACTTGAAGAAGGTCTGGGCTGAGCGTGGTACTCCCAACAAAATGAAGGCGTACATGGCGCATGGTGGCAAGCCATGGACTGAGGATCCCACACATCCGCATTATTTGGCGGCCAAGACCGCAACTGAACATGTCTACAAAATTGAGCCCGATATGACGCGTGAGGGTGGTTCCATTCCAATTACTCTCACTTTGCAGCAGGCTACTGGAAAGAATGTGGTTTTGTTGCCGGTTGGCGCATCTGATGATGGTGCTCACTCCCAGAATGAGAAGATTGACATTCGCAACTACATTGAGGGAGTAAGTTGCTAACATTTTTCTGATTAAAATACTTATGCTTAACTTCATGTTACTCTTTCAGACAAAACTTCTTGGGGCTTATTTGTATGAAGTCGCCCAACTGGATTGAGCGCTTTCCGCCTTTTCATTTTCATATATAATAATCAAATAATTTGTTAAAAGACAATAAAAGATATTTTTCGAAGAAAATTCGTTGAATTCGTCCCTATATTCCATGGATTTGGTTGCAACAAAAAGACAGATTGGCGATCTCAATATATTTCTTTATTTACCTCACTCCAAATTACATAAGTTGATTCCACAAAAATATATAAATTATTAATTTAAGATATAAAAGTTGAAAATATTTAATTGAGTTATAAATAGTTTTCGCAGAGTGTGTGGAATGTAATTGAATGCTGACCCCAAACAGCTAGGTCAACGGTAAACAGGATGCATTGTCTTTACATAATAATTACACAATAATTGGTTACAAATCGCAACACATCTGGTAAACTGCTCTGATACTGCTCTATTCTTCGGTAATGGTCAACAAATTGCTCTTCATTGGAATCAATGGCTTGTACTGTGCACGATTCAAGCGCGCCTTCATGCTTTTTATGATTATGTCACGCTTCTCCTCCTCGCGGAAGTCATGCTCATTCTCCTCGATGATCCTCTGACAGCGCAACTGCATGAAGCACATGCACTTGAGCTTGTTTGGCACAATGCTGTGGCGCCCTTGGAAGTTGTTGCTTGCCCTATAGGTGGACGTTTTCTTGACGTCCGAGTGGTAGGGACAGGCCTGCGGTGCTCGTTTCCGGCCCAACGAGTTCAGGAATTGGGACATGTCTCTGCGATGGCGACGCGTACGACTGTAGTACACCGACTTGGCGTCTTCGGCGCCAGACGTGTTCGCGCCGTACCAGTGCTCAATTTTCGGCCCCATTATTATGGAGACGGCTCCGTACTGGACGTTGTCGATTTTAAATGCGTCCACGTTGCCTGACTCGATGTGCCAGTGGCGAAGCCGAAGTCGACAACCGGGACCGGCAGTGAAGAGTTCGACGCGCAACATGTTGTTGTACTATGTTTCAACAAAAACATGTCAGTGTTAGAATTGTGAAGCTGTCTTAATATCTTGAAATACTAACCCATTTATAATGCTTGTACGCCAGAGCACCCATTTCTTGTTTTTGTCGCTTCTTAACCTCGCGGTGTCGCTTCAGCTCTACCAATCCTGCCAAGCAGGAATCTTCTAGTCTTACTAGTGGTTTACTTGCATCCCTAAAATACAACGTTTCATTATAGATAACCGGAACAAATGTTTTTCACTTTTAAAAAATACTCACAAATTCGGATTGAAGGTCAAAAAGGCGATATCAATTGGAACAACTTCCAAATCTTCATTCAGGAAAGTGTTAACCTTCCACAAATTGGCCATTTTAGTGGTCATTTTTGCCGGTACAAAGTAATAAATTATAACGGGATATTGACAAAAAACAAAATATTAAACGGGATCTTGAAACGTAGGAACGTGGCAATCGTAGCAAACACTTGGCGTGGACACACAAAAAACGAACCTAGTCCAGAATTATTGTCAGAAACTCATAATTTAACCTTCTCTAGCAGTTTAAGAAATGAAAATATTTAAGAAGACAAAGTAAACAAGTTGAACTTGCTGAAGGCACCAAACAAAGCACACGAAACGACTTCACTACGGAACAGCCACAAACTGATTGAGCTGGTGAGCTGCGTCTCGACTTTAAGCTGTTCTTGGCTGCCTGAGAAAGTCCTCAAATGTTTCGAGTAAATGAAAGGGAAAATGTAATTAAAATCTGTCAACAAAGTAATAGTTTAATAATTAAATCTGCATGATGTAAGATAGAGCGAGAGGGAGGAGTTTCCCATCGGTTTTGCGTTCCGAACTGTTTACTATTTGGTGTACAGATAGTTAAATGGCGATGTCTGATTATTGGGGTCATAAATGACAAATGTTTAAATAATATTTTAAATAGATGAACTAAGGGCAGGTAAAGAGTCCGATCCCTGGAGCACGCGTTTGACGTCACCCACAGGACCATAAAAGTACGTACGTAATTGTGGTTTCGGAAATTCTGGGTCCATTATTGCCTGAATAGGATGCGATAAGTACATGACTCAGAAGTACAGTTGTGGTCAAAATATCTTCCAAAAGTACAGTTAAATCCTGTTATTTGGAGTAAATATTTATTGAAAAATGGGTTTCACTTAAGATTATATAATCTTATACATTTCTGGTACAGTCTGTGAAAAATTGCAGCCAAAAATTAAGACGCTTCATTGTCAACCTAAAATGGTAGGGGTAAGGATATAAACCATTTAACTGATAACCGAAAGCGTCATTATGGGATTTAAACGGCCGGTCCAAAATTTAAGCGTTAATAAACCAAGATTATGTCATTTTAAAGGATATTTTATCCTCCTAAAAATAATAAATTTTTATTTTGAAATAATGTTATTTAACGGATACGTTTCAAAAAATTTAAATTACAATGTTGACACACTTGCGTCCACCTGCATTGCCGATTCCCAATCAAAATAAAGAGAAAATGTCAAACGTCAAAACTTAAATTCAAATCAAATGATTTTGCAGAGAAATTTTCAATTCCGTTTCAAAATTCACAAATAAATTGCACCATCAATGGATCCTAATCCGCAGGTAATGCCCTATGTCGCTGACAACCATTCTCAACATGGACCAGCAGGGCCCCCAATGCAAGCAAATCCCCTGGTAAGTTTTCTTCTGCAATGAGATACAACTATAACCCATAAAAATATAATGCCGGGTGAATATTTCAGGCGAACTACCATTTCTCGCCAGAGGAGATGCGAGTTCTTCGCGAATGCAACACCGAGTCATTCTTTCAGCGCTCCCTTCCTCTGGGCACATCCTTCGGCCTGGCGGCGTACTTTGCAGTGAAGCGCGGTATGCTGCAGCCCAGCGCCAAATTTGGTGCTATGCCAAAAGTGATTGTCAGTGTCATAGTAGGATATTTCATGGGAAAGTTTAGCTACCAGCAGAAATGTGCGGAAAAGATCATGAGAATCCCGAATTCCCAGCTGGGCGCTATGCTGCGTGAGCGTAAACAAAGAGGTGGATCTTTTGCCGGCTTTACACCCGACCAGGGTTTGTCGCTTGCGCCGTTTGCTTCGGCACCTGAGTCGGAATATTATTCGGATCAGTTTAAACAGGCTGGTAGTTCTCTGGAGATGGATACCAATGTGCCATACCAAAAGGGATTGGACGATAACAACAGGCCGACGCTTGATAGTATGAGTTTGCAAAGATTCTGTTAATTTTAGGTGTTGATACTGTTATTTCGTAGCTCCGATTACGACTTTTGAGGATGATCTTCCAAAGGATCCTCCCAAGAACTCTACCACATATGATGAACTGAGAAACAAAAATAGAGAGGAATATGCCAAGAAGACAAACAGCCCATATTACAGGTTTTTGCTTGGTTATCTTGTTTGGGTTTTTTGGTTTATCAATCGATGATTTTTGCAGGCCATTGCCGGAGTCGGCACCAGCTGTAACCAGAGTGCCTGAGCCAAGGGAAGAACCTGAATTCCAGCAAGCTAAAGGTCGAAAGAATAAATATGGAGATGAATGGACGTCCTAAAGTGTGTAAAATGTGATGTTAGTAGTTTTTTTTTTCAAATTAAAATGTTAATAAACCAAATTAGCCTTATTCTTTGGAAGTTAAATTTTTTTTAAGTTGCAATCTCGATGATGAACCAGGATTTGGGCAGAATGGTCATCAATTCAAATAAAACGAAACAGATAAATTATCAATAACAAAAAATGCATTTAATTTCATGTATTTTATATTTTTACGTTTAAATGTATTTACAATTATTTTACGATAAATCCAAATTGCAAGGAAATTTTGTTGTTGATAAAAAAACAACAATTTTAGAGCCAAACATCTAAAACATTGCAGTCATTGAAGAAACGCTTGACCTTGAACATTTCTTGAACGAAATCTATTTGGTTAGTCTGAAATTTTAACGCGACTTGACGCGAAATTGAAAGATTCATTTAGCTGCACGCCAATGTATCTAGGGAGCCGCCAATAAAAAGTAATCGCAGGAACAAACAAACGAAAGCGGAGGCGACACGCATTCAACTGGCTGCGTGTCTGGTTGATAAATAGACTTCCCACAACGAATAAATAAAGTGAATCCATTGAATTGTTATCGAGTTTAAATAAACGAAATGTCGTCCTGCCGTCAATTGGCCACGCCGTCGTTGGCGGGTGGTGAGGCGGACGCCGCAGCAGCAGCGGCCGTCTCTTGGCGCTTCTTTCGATGGTCATAGTTAACTAGTCGCTGTCCCACTAAATACTTGTCATTTTTAATTGCTACATACAACTTCTTGAACTGTTTTATGTGGAACACCACGACGGCTATAGCCACACCGACCAGCAAAAAGAACGGATAGATGAGGCGAGCTATTAAAATACGTGTGTGCTGAGACGTGAAGAACAGCGGCAGTATTGAATGCGCCAGGACGTAGGGAATGGCCAACGCCAATCCGAAGCACGTTATCACCGGTGTCGCCAAGTCAGCGATTATGAACTTTAGGTCGATGTCACGCAAGCCATCTCGATAGGCTCGTTCGATGGCGCGCTTCAGCGACCAATCCGGCCCCATGAGAGTCAAGGCGCACGCAATTTTCGTGTACAGCACGCCCAGCGCCCAGTCCTGCCACAGGAAAAGTATCGGTGTTTGATCGAGCGGCACACGCAACGGAACAACTACGACTAGTTCCAGCAGAAGGCCGAATAGCAACGGTATCACACCCAACATCAGTACAAAAATGGCCGTGGCCGTCGCATAGGAGACGCCGATGGCCAGCCACTGTTTAATCTTGTCCATAATCATGGCGCGTCCCTGTGGCACTAAGTAGCTGATAATTGAAATAGCACGCAACAGTAGCCAGCACAAGTAAATGCCCAATGCCGATGTGTAGAGTTCATGGGGTCGTGGCTGTGCCAATGTGTCAGCGGCATTATCATTGTTGTCACCGTCACCGACGACCTGAGGCGACGATATGTGAAGTCCGACTGTCCACAGGGCCATACCGTGGCGGCCAATGTACACGGGAACTGTGAGCAAAACTAATGACGCTGCCACCAAGCTGACGCACATCAACACCAATAAGCCCAAGATGCGAACTGCAAAGAAGCTCGGCTTCTCGTACGGTTGGTATCCAATTTGAACTTCCCTTTGCAAGAGGGCATCATGAGCTGCTCCTAAACCACCTCCGCCGTGAGGCTCATTTCCACCATTGCCGCCAGCGTTTCCGGCTGCATCATCATCATTGTTATATTGGCCGTTTCCAAGAAGATATGATTTGATACCAAGGATCCACGAAACAACGCTACACCAAATGCGGATCAATCCTTTCAACCAGACACGCGTTAAGCTCTGCTCAAAGAATCCTGGCAATATTATTTGAAGCAACATCAACTGCAAACTTAATTCGTTCACTTCCGAGTTTCCCGACAAAGTGTACGGCAAAAATGTTGGCCAGACATTCTTCAATATTTGAATCGGCAGCCAGACAGCCAGCAAGACTATCGTCCCAAAAATGACCACAGACGCGATCAGGCGACGAATATGCTTCAAAATTGATAAGTGAATCATCTCTTGAATGGGACTGAAGTCGGGATCATTAAAATTGCGCAAAAACCACAAAACGCCAGGCCTCAGGACTTCGCGGAGCAAAACAATAAACGAGGCAAAGTAATAGACGTACACCATCCCGAACATCCAGTGAATGAACAACGATGTTCCAGGAGCCGCTTTGAAGTTAGACGTCCGATCTTTTAGCGTAGAATCAAACATCGGTAGCGAACAGATGTCCAGCCACCATCCACAAATCAAAGGCAGTACGCCAATTTCGACAACCGAAAGAAGCGAAACTTTCACAACAATGTAACACAGTCCTAGGATGCGTCTTGGCTTCCTTAGTCGGAAGAATCTCGCGACGGCATGTAAATTCACTAATGTTAGGCCAATTATGCAGTAGCCCAACATTGTGGTCAACAGGCCGTGGAAATGCATCAATGGTTGCTTGGCGTCGACGATACCCATTGAGGAGATGGCGAAGTTGCCAATGGTGTAAGGACAAAAAGCAAAAATGAATATGAAGATTGTGTTTAGGGAGATAACCCAAAACACATGTTCCAGGAATATCATTGACCCGTCCAAACCAAGCAAACGTTCCCATGTTAGTTCCTCGGCGGCACGCTCCCACTCCATTGGATTCCAATTGGCATCATCTCCACCCGCATCTTGGTCTAATTCCGGCTCAGGTGCGACGCCATCATCGGCTGGCGGCGGTTCAGCATTATCCATGGGCACATCCAACGGAGGTGGCTGGGGTATCGCATCGCCTATACCACCACCGCCTAAGTTGGCTGCAACGCCAAATCCAGGTGCGGCTGCAGCAGCCTGTTGCGGTGGGTCAGCATTTACTTGCACATGCTCCTCGTTCAAATGATTATTTATATTATTAGCATTATTCAAGTTATTATTGTGCGCATTATTCACATTGTTATTACGCTCCGGAATGACATCAGCCGCCGGCGCAGCTGCCTCGCCGTCACCAGCACCACCACCCCCATTAGCGTCCTGTTCAGCGCCATTACCGCCCTCTTGCAACAACCAATCTGGCCCACCGCCATGTAAAATTTGCTCCCGCAGCCACACCAATCCGATAAACGCAAACAGCGTGCACGTGACCACAATGCAACCGCGAAACACATCTGCCGCTATGTTCATCTTGGACCACGAGTTAAACAGCGTCATAAATGTATCTAGCGAGCCGCTGAACAGGAATCTATAGATTCGATAAGCTGTCAGCGGCACAATGCCGAGCCATGCCAGCGCCACCAGCGTGTAGTGCAGCCAGTACTTGACGGCCGTGCCAACGGAGCTGAGCAGACCGCCGGCGACATCACGCAGCGGCAAAACTCGCGGCATATCCGGCGAGTATATGGGCGTAAACGAGAACCGGTGGCCGCACAGTTCGCAGTACTCCTTGCGCGAGTAACGCATCCACTGTGTCAAACATTCCTGGTGGATCCATTTTATGCTGCCCGTACAGATGCACGGATGAAATAGCGGACGATCGGATTGACCCTCGCAACGACAGACACGGCAAATGTCGCCTTGCGTTAGATCGTCCATCGTCGTTCACGTTGACGCCTCAAGTATTGTACCACAGTCGACCACTCCCGCCGGAAAATAGTAACCTAAATAGATCAATTTTAATGGAATTTGTTAATAATTTGTGAAGACGACCACCGACCTTCCCCAATTGGTATGCACGCTCTCTTTCGCACGAGCCAGTAGCTGTCTCCCGTCGCTTTTTGTTTTTCCTCACCTTTTTTAGATGGCACTTTTTCCAGTCAACAAGAAGACGGATTAGCGCGTTTGAAATGACTTTCGACAAGTGACTTTTGCAAATTAGTATGGACTATGTGGTATCTATGGACGCCTTCATTGTTTTGGGACGTTTAAAACTTCTTAAATTAATGTAAAAGCAATTTTAATTGGATTTTAATTATACAGAACACGCACGTAACTGTTTGACATTTCTAATTCCATCAATTTTTCTCTGTTCTCTGTTCTTCCGAGATCTCTCTGTTTTCACAATTATTCAGGTTCTTATATTTTGCTACCACAATTTTGGGTAGCAAGTAGCAACAAGCAGATAGAAATATATAAATTCTATATTTAGTGTCATTATTGTGATGCATTCACAGTGCTGCTCGAAATTTAATCGAGCTAAAATTGACACTCCATTTTGTCAATGAAATTGAAGTTTTGAATACAAATTAGAATAGATTTTTTAAGATTTGAGTCAATCAAACGAATTTCAATTCACATAAGATTTTTGGTGGGTAAATCTTGAAATACAGTTTTTGCTTGCTGACTGCCATTAATGATTAAACCGGCAACACTGTTCAGACGTCAAAACTCATACTTCAAAAGTGACGTTTCATTGTTTTATTACTTTTGTGAGCATTGAGCGCCATTGTTGAGAAAATAAAAATATATAATAAATACATTTAATCATATTGGTAAACATTGGCATTAAAATATTCAAATTAATATTTAAATTAGAAAAAAAATATATCAAACAAAGTTATCGCCAATAAACTGAATGGAACAGCCAGTGAAAGTAGAAGCTGGAGAGGTGAGCCTTCCAGGCACGCCAGACGCCAACTTAAATCGTAGAAGGTAAACCACTTTGACGAATTTTTGGCAGCTTTTTGATTCTAAAATAAATGTTATTCCTCCAACTAGCTCATCGCGTTCAATTAAACGTAAACGTTTTGATGATGAAATTGTCGAGTTCACAACACCGCCAACCCAATTGAAGGGAAGTGGTCCAGGACGCGTACGAACTCAATCACAGTCGCAACTGGCGCAGCTGCAGTTCAGCGCTACTGACACATTCAAGGCCTCTACTCCGTTGGCAGCGACCACAACAGCATCTCCATCAGTCCAGCAACAGTTGCCACTGCCACCACCGCCGCCTCCACCAGCACCTGTACCAGTAGCGCCACAACATCAGTTGCAGCAAGCGAGTGTTAGTGCAACGGTGCAGGAAAAGAAGAAAAATCGATCCAATAAGAAAACCAAACGAAGCCGCGGCACCACTCAGATGGCCACAAAAGACTTAGGACGCTGGAAACCACTGGACGATTTGGCACTTGTTATTGGCGTGCAGCAAACCAACGACCTTCGTATGATACATCGTGGCATTAAATTTTCATGCAAATTCACACTGCAGGAGATCCAGTCGCGATGGTACTCACTGATGTACGAGGAGCCAATTTCACGGTTGGCGGTGGCTGCGATGCGTAACTTGCATCCAGAGATGGTGGAGAGCGTTCAAAGTAAGGCGCTGTATTCTACGCAAGAGGAAGAATTGCTAGGCACAATCAAGAGTGTAAGTAGACAAATTATCGTTTATCTTTTCGAATTTTAATCATTCAAGATCAATCAAAATTTTAGTCAGAGAATCCCACACTGGAAACATTTCAAGAACTCCTGGACAGCAATCCGCAAAAGTTCTTTCCGGCACGTACCGCCAATGCGCTATTTACGCACTGGCAGCAGTTGAAGGTGTACCAATTGTTGCCCGATCAGAGTGTGCAACCTATGACAAGGGATGACTACATTTTAACATTTTCGGACGCTGAGGACATGCTAAATGACGCCGAACTGGTGGATGCTCGTGACGAAGGCTTAGAAATCGAATTGGGTTTGGCAGATCGACGATGCAAACGTGAAGTTCGAACGTTAGAAAATGAAATTCCAAACTGGGCAGTGCTGGTAGACTCCTTGACCGGTGTTGGTCAGAGTCCGGAGTTTGATAGTCAAACTTTAGCGGTTCTACGTGGCCGTCTTGTTCGTTTCTTGATGAGATCAAAAGAGGTTTGATGTCTGCCAAACAGTTTTATGTTAATGACTTAATCTTTTGAATGCTTTAGATCACATTTGGCCGTAGTTCAGATGATTATGCGGTGGACATTGATTTATCACTGGAAGGGCCAGCTCACAAAGTCTCTCGGAAACAAGGAACAATAAAGCTGAGGGGCAACGGCGACTTTTTCATTTGCAATGAAGGGAAAAAGCCAATCTATGTTGACCAAAATCCCATTTTGCAGGGAAATAAGGCACGATTGCACAACAATACGCGAATTGAGGTTTGTTAACATAATTTTCTGTACAAATTCAACTATTTTAATGATCTTCTTTTAGATTTTCGGTCTTAAATTTCTGTTTATGGTCAATCCAGAGTTGATTAATGCAGTGCGACAAGAGAGTGCTAAGATTATAACGCCAGTCACTTAATGTGCGTTTTCATGTATTTTTTTTGTCAATAATTTAATAAATGTAAGTGCATTCAACTCTTTTTTTCGCGGTTATTACCTTTCGAAGAAAATCGGGTTAAAAAGACTGCACAAAGTAAAATTGAGGTGGTTTTACCAAATTAAAAAAGATTATTGGTTGTTTGAAGACTTGTCAATGGATTCAATTCCTGATTTTGTTTGTATATATTCTAAGTGCCTTTTTAAAGGTTTTTCTGCAACAGATTCTTGTCCTTGTTTAAAAATGTTCCCACATTTCTCTAAATAAGCATACGGCTGTATGAGGATTTTTGTTTTAGGCTGTGTTTTGATTTAAAAATTACTGATTGTCGAATGGAATTCTCCTTTACCTTTACCTCCTTTATTGTAAGAAATGTTTAAACTTGAAAAGGCAGCAAAAACAAATACACTTTAGAATTTTAGATCTAGGACGAATAGGAAATAAACACAAACTGTTCAATGAAACTAAACTCACCGAAGTTAACACATAAAATGCCGAAGATAATTGAAAAATTATGAAATTCACTTAATAAAATAAAATTCGGGGACTCCCCTTATTGTATTTAATTTTTATATTCATGAAAAAAGTTAGGTGTAATTTACATTTTTATATAAAAAAACAGAATAACAAAACCACCCTGTAGATAGAAACAATATCAGTTGGCCAACCTGCATTGAAAAGCGCTGCATCTGCAGCACATTTTTGCGCAATTCAAACGAAATGAACTCCCCTTAGCATTACAGCGCTAGTGGCAACACCAAAAATCGTATTTGATTGAATGTCAATAAAAAAAAAGAAACGAAAGAAAATTGACGTCCCCATACGGAAAAACTGTGGCCCAAATTAGTGTGAGGAAACGACCCGAGTTCGCGTCCGGGGGCAAAAAAGTGTGCAAAATCGTGTGCAAGTTCACCGCAAATGTGCAAAACAGTGACCACAAGTGAAAAGCGTGGAAATTCGGTGGGTTTATCAACAAAAAGAACGCACACAGAGGCGCAGGGGACGTGAAAGGGATTCGCCTTTCGCGCAATTCTACACTACATTGACTTGGGAAAATACTGCCGTCTATTTGAATACACACGGGACTGTTTTTTTTTTTTCGGGGGGACATGTGAGAGTGTGTGCGTGTCTGTGCATCGCGCACCATATCGAATGCAAGTCGATTTCTTTTACATCGCAAGTCGGAAAATTGCGTTTTTAGTTTTTCCTTTTTCCGTGGGCATTGTTAACGCAGGCGAACGGGGGAAAATCGGAAATTTTGCGGCCGGCGGTGGCACTTTGTTGTGTGAAAATTGTGTTTCGTGAAAAGATTTGGTGTTGTGTAGTTGTGCGTCTTGGAGTGTTGTGGCAAGATTGCACACTGAAAAGGCGTCGCTAAATCTCTTAAATAATTGCAATATTGTGAAAAGAGTGTTTTTTTGTGAGTTGCGGGCACATTTGGCCGCTGGATAATTAAGTGGCTAGCACCATTTTCTTCTTCCTGAAAGGCGCATACACACAATTCTGTTGTGGCATGTAAACGAAGACAACAAAAGAGACGAGAAAATTATCTGTAGAGGAAAAAGTTGTGTGCACGTTCCGACGTGTTTGTTGTTAACAAGTTTTAAACAGAAAAAGAGAAGACAAGGCTAAAAGAGTAAAAACAAACCAGAAGACAGCCAGCGAAAAAATTCTTTCAAACACAAATCCATTGAAGAGTGATTTTCTCCCAGCACCTCACACCATAGGCGCTGGCCGCAGTTTTTCCCGATACGGGGAAAGCCGCAACAAAGAGCAGCCACATCAAGCGGGCAGAGACACAACGAAAATCATGCATTTTCCTGTCACAATTGTGTCACTTTCTGATAATCGCGGTTGGAATGTGTGTGCCAATTGAGTGCTCCTGTCGCGTCGACGTCTTCGCGTGTGATTTTGTGCCACAACTTTGCAGTGCTGTGAACGGCAACATCCAGCCGGCACCCGAATCGTTGTGCCAATAACTGATTGCCATTAAATGGGTGCCCAACAAGTTAAGGAGCGCACCAGCGGAGGCGGCGGCGGCGGTGGCAGCAGCGGTGCTGGCAGTGGCAGCGGCCTTATAAGTGGTGGCGGCGGCTGCGGCCCACCCACCGGCGTCATTGTGAGTGGCGGCGGTGTCGGGGTTGGGGGCGTCGGCGCTGTGAGTGCACTCGGTGCCGGCACATCTTTGCGTGCCAGTCGGATTAAGTCACGTATGCCTAAGGATCCGCGCAACATTGGATCGAACATTTTCACCGAACACAATGGTAAGTGAGATAGTGTCTTCCGACATCTTTGTTTTCTTCTGCCCCCTTTACACTCTCTAAAAGCCCTTTTAACATTGTGTATTGAGTTCGTCGTGAGCGACACCCATCCGTACTCGAAGCGATATTATTTAGTACCTTTGACGCTGCCGTTTTGTCGTTCTTCCCCCGCTCCTCAATGAATCATGACCGTCTTTATGC
>JANSTS010007147.1:0-14653 GCA_026546915.1 Sylvicola fuscatus
GAACCATCATCCCCTGAACCATCATCCCCTGAACCATCATCCCCAGAACCATCATCCCCAGAACCATCATCCCCAGAACCATCATCCCCAGAACCATCATCCCAAGAGCCAACATCTCCTGAACCGACGCCAGAAGCAACCATTTCACCAGTCACCGAAGTAATACCCATTGGCAATGCATGCAAATTCAAAATTTCGGTAATCTTAGAACAACTTTCGGAAGATGCTCCTGAAGTTCCTGCACCAGACCAATGTGTAAAAGGGTGCCCAAAAATCTATACACCTGTTTGTGGATGGAACAGCAAATTATTTCAAACCTTCCCAAACGAATGCGAACTAGACAATGCTAATTGTTTTGCTAATCCAGGTAATGTCTTATTAGTTACATATTTGGATTGTGCCTATTTTTGGATTTTATAAATAACAAAGAATTAATTTCCAGCGTTCCTTCAAATCGCTGACACTGCTTGCCTAACTCCTGAAGAGTGCGAAAGTGCCCAGTGCACCAAAATCTATGAGCCCGTTTGTGCTGCCAATGCCACCTCATTTGTAACATTTGACAATGATTGCTTGCTTGCAATGCAGAACTGCAAAAACAAAAATAGTAATTCTTTTTAACATACAAAACGGAAATATACAATATTATTAATCTCTTTTCTAATCATAATTTCAGTATTTGTAAAGCTATACAAAGGCGAATGCGAAGAGTCAAGCCTCGAATGCGACGACTGATCTTTGATATATTACATATATATTTTTTAATTTAATAAAGAATATTACAAAGAAAATATTTCTTTTATATTTTTACAAGCACATAACACATTTGATAAAAATTTAGCCAGAAAATCGTTTGGATAAAAGAAAAATCCAAGAAATTGCATTTTCATTAGAAATTGTTTAAGCTTCTTTAAAGAGCCTTGATCATAAAGTCCTAGACGTGTGAAATGAGATGAATTTTAAATCGAAATGATTTGAGGTCGACAAAACAACATTTTCTATTTAACTTACGAAGTTTTTAAGGGAAAAATTATTTCAGTCAGTTCTTGAATACTTGGATAACATTTGTGAAGCTTTTATATTTTCGACTAACTTTTTAATTTTCTTTGCAAGTATAAACGCTGTCAGTGTTACAACTGGAACAAAAGAGGCGCTGCAATAAAGCTGGATCATGTAAATTGGTGGTAAAAGTTGTATCGAGTAAATTGTTAAGTTTTCTGTAAAAGCATCAGCAGCAGCAGACAAATGATGCTTTCGTTAAAGCATGATTAGTCTTGGAGAATACAAAATTTATGATGACGTCGAGTGCATTCCTTAGCTTAAAATAAGTAAAGTCATAAAAAAATGTTATCTGCAAACTACAAACATTGAATCTATCGGTTGCATTATTTATGAGCAGCATGGCAACAGCCAACAATAGTCAAATATTGTACGAAAGACGATCGTTCTGTAGTGTATTTTTGTCATGCATAAAATTAAATTGCAGATTGTTGAAAGTTTATTTATTTATTTAATTCAAGACCAAACATTAAACAACATAATTTGTGGTATAGAAAACAAAATGATATTAATGAAAAATTGAACAATTAAGAAAATTAAAACATTAATATGAAAGAAGGAAAGGGGCGAACTAAACTCTTAAGCAATGCCTGCAGCCTCATGGAACAAATTAAGTAAGCGCGGATTTTAGAAGACTTCTTCGAAATTTCAGGCAAATAGGCATCAGAATAAGAGTTCAAAGATCGCGCAACTTTTGCCATCGGTACTTTCTGACTACAGTCCTGTAGGTATGTGAACGTGACCCGAACGACGTAAGACACTATTAAACGGACGATGAAATAGATAGGAATGACGCAGACGTTACCTGCCTCATGTCGTTTAAAAATAACAGTGACATTTATAATTAGGCACAGCACGAACTTGGAGAATATGTGACGAAGTGATTTTGTAAAAAATAAATTGCATTTACAAACATTAAGCTAAGTTGTTGCTGATACACAAAATAGCAAATGAATGCAATTTAGGGAGATATGGGCAATGGCTATGGATCTATAATTAGTAACCTCGCCGTGATTGCCAGACTTAAAAATTGGAGTTATAGACGAGATTTTCCACTGATCTGGTAATATTACAGACTGGAGTGAAAAGTTTAAGAGTTTTGTCAAGGGCGAATACAAAGAAGAGGCACAATGCCTAAAGAATACTGGCGGTAAGTCTTTTGTTGATCTTCAGTGATTTTTGTCCTTTCATAATCTCCCAATTTTCCAAGACAATTGATGAAAGGTTACGAGAACTTAACGATGCAAGGGACAATAAACAAGTATTCGGAGAAGAAGAAGGGGAGGAATAATATGAGTAACCAGATTCAAAAAAGTCAGCAAAAAAGGCCAAAGTAGCCTTCCTTTGTTGCGTCATTGACCTTGAAATCCTGTAGATTTTCTACGAGAATAAACATATGCCCAGAAGTGTTTAGGATTAGATATAAATCTATTCGTGACACGTGATAAGAAGCGAAAGTATAGGAATTTATTGAGAGCAGCGCATTTCTTGCGAATGAGAACCATCCTGTCTTTAAGAGACTGACATCTAGATGAAACAAATCTTCCGTGAAGTTGTCGTTTTCTTCGTAGAAGTTCAATGAGCCGCTGACTAAACAAGGGGGTGGGTTTCTTAAGAAGGGTGCAAATCTATGTCATTAGCGGAAACGGCGTTTGCGCAAAAGAGTATATACAACCTTTAATCTTACAATCAGACAATAAAGGCGGTAGATACACCACAAACAAGTGAAAAAATGTAGAATAAATAAGCCCAAATGGATGCTCACGAAAACAGCTGATGAGAGATGATGATATGTGGCGTTCGACAGCCATAACGATTCCACCACCATTTCCTTTAATGATGGTAAACCGATCTCGTTTGTTTGCGTATTACTGGGGAGTAACTAATTTACTATATTTTCTCAAAACTTGTATTTATTAGGGGTACTTATGTCTGTTATAAGTTTAATGTTGAGGTTTATATAAGAACATCAAAAAGAAATTCAGCACATCAAAAGTATCAATGTTTAAACATTCTTATTTTGAAGATTGCGATTATATACCTACGAGTAATCAGGTTTTATTAATCATCGACTTTCTATTCGACGATTATTACTAAAAATTCATTTAAGGTTAAAAACATTTTTATAAAGAAAGAGATTTTTTTAACAGTTTACTTTCAGACGGCTTTTTTTACATTTTTTAAAAATCGAAACCGCTTTGCCTTTTTTTAAAACTGGGGAGGAGTGCCGTTCCACCCTGGATCGAGTTGTTTTTTCTTATCTTTTATACACTCGTAATGTCCTTAAAGTCTCCATATCTGATCATGAAATATTACTAAAGCATTTTTGCAACAAAAATATGATTTAAGTATAAACTTTTTAATTGCCAATGCTTTTGGCTCGAGGTTGTTTGAAAATAAAATCACAAAATGGTTTCAAAACAAACAAAATTATCCATGTACATGTTTTCAAATGGGCTGAGATAAAAAAAATCGTATATGCGATAAATAACCAAATATTCACACACGAACAGTGTTTACGAAAATTAATATAAGTTCGTCATTGCTTTTATGAATATTTAAAAAAATAGAATTCAACAAAGTGAATGAACAACTAACAAATGGTATATTTAAACTTTAAAGTCGCAGTCTACAAATTATGTCAAAGCTATTCACATTGCACGTCATTCAAAAACTATATTCTAACAATGAAAACGGAAAATATTCATGCGACAAATTTCAAGAGAAGAAAACTTTAACAACATTCTTTTGCATAATGAGCAACATTTGACGTATTAGTTTTCAGTTGTGGTGGCATGGCAGAGCAACTTTCCCCGAAAATTTACATGTGGAGGCAAAAGTGTCCATTAGCAACGATGATTTGATCCATCATTAGTGGTTAGACGTTGACAAATATGTACACATAGACAATATACATTATATATCCTTGCCCCAATTTAATTTTTTTCGATAGAATGGAACACGTTCAGCTTCGTAAAGAGACTTGTAAAAGGTGTAAAGGAGGTTTTTTTTTTAAGGATGAAGAGGTCATGAAGTTAGAAAACGGTGTTGACATAAAATCTGAACAGACGCGACGTATTGATTACAGTAGATATTAAGTTGGAATTGATTGTAAATCAGATATTCTGTAATACAGGAATGTGGCATATTAATATTACATTGGAGGTAAGCATAAAAAAGAACGAGAGTAACTGAAGTGAGGTGTCGATCTATTATGTATAATGGAAATAGTTGATGCAAACTTCCAGGCGGACTAATTCCAAAGTGCATCAGCATGCAGCACAATTTCTACGCAAATGCGTGCACGGAATGAATGGCATAAACGCGGCTTATGGCCATTAGAATTTCAAAATTATATATAATAGTATTTCCTGGAATTGTCTCGTTTGCATGCGTTGGTTGGTCGTCCACGTACAACCTATGAATGACCTACTTGTGCAACACAATTTGCTATTCGGTGCCAACATCGAACAGTCCCACCATGCATGACAGATTGTAGTCATTCTACTTGTTTAGGGAACTATGTATGAATTTGTCTAATTGTTGAATATAACAATTGAAACTATTTATACATTTCATACATTCATGGGTACATGAATTGTGTCTTGTTGGCATGTCAAACCAAGTACTGAGTGCTGCATGTTACTATCGTTTACTTACATATATCATTTTAATACACCAGCAGTAAGAACGTCATCAAAGTTTAAAGTAAAAAAAAAAAACAATTAAATTTTCATTTCACGAAAAACTTATAAATGTGTAAAACCATAAAATTGTTTTAATGATGCTATAAAATCCTTTGGCTTGTAAATATTATAAAGTGGTCGCCACTTTAGTCAGTCTGGAACGAACTTTAAACTAAAATGGTGCTTCAAGTGTCTCGTTGGATATTATTTTGTATAAAAATAAACCGAAATAACCTGAATTAAATACTAAATTTACATTAATTTTTCAGCATTATTGGTTGTATACCTTTCGTGTACAACGATTTCTGGTCATAGGAAATGTCCAGAAGTTTGTCAAGCCAATTATCTACCAGTATGTGGTTCAAATGGCACCACGAAATATACTTTCTCAAATCAATGCGAGTTGGATGTACAGAACTGCAAAGGCGGAAATAGTAATTATTTTTCACATACAAAAAGGATATATGCAATATTATTAATCTCTATTCTAATTCTAATTTCAGTATTTAAAAAGGTTAACGATGGCGAATGTGAAGAGCCACGCGTTTGCGTCAAATAATCTTTGAAATATGTTTTTTTTTTAAATTTAATAAAGAATATTTCAAAACAAAACTATCGAAACCTTCCTATAATATTTTTACGAAGACATAACACAATTGATAAAAAAATTAGCCAGTTAATCATTTGAATAACGAATGCAAATAGCAACAAAAATCCAAGAAACTGTATTATCATTAGAAAAGTTTTCAGCATATATCAAGGGCATTTATCATAAAAGAAAGAAATTGATTCGATCAGTCCTAGACGTGTGAATTGAGATGAGCTTTAAACCAAAATGATGTGATGTCGAAAATACAACATTTTTCATTTAACTTACAAAGTTTTTGAAGGAAAAATTATTTCAGTCAGTTCTTGAATACTCGGACAACATTTGTGAAGCTTTTATTTTTTCGACTAACTTTTTGATTTTCTTTGCAAGTATAAACGCTGTCAGTGTTACAACTGGAACAAAAGAGGCGCTGCAATAAAGCTGGATCATGTAAATTGGTGGTAAAAGTTGTATCGAGTAAATTGTTAAGTTTTCTGTAAAAGCATCAGCAGCAGCAGACAAATGATGCTTTCGTTAAAGCATGATTAGTCTTAGAGAATACAAATTTTATGATGACGTCGAGAGCATTCCTAAACAAAAATAAGTAAAGTCATAAAAAAATGTTTTGTGCAAACTACAAACATTGAATCTATTGCTTGCATTATTTATGAGCAGCACGGCAACAATAGTCAAATATTGTACGAAAGACCATCGCTATGTTGTGTATTTTTGTCATGCATACATAAAATGATATTGCCGATTGCTGGAAGATGCTTCTGGATGCAGTTGACACATTATGCAAGCTCGTAGCAATCGTTTGTCGCACTTGTACGGGTAATGCAAATATCTGAATTGATGCGGGATTATGCAATGTAAAACATCAATTTGTACTTTATATTTATTTGGGGGGATGATTTTTTAGCAAACATTATATTTTCTCATAAAAAAATATCCTGTTTCATTTATAAATATGGATTTTTATTTCATATAAAAAACAAAAAATAATCTTGTCATCCGATTTAAAAAAAAAAAACAAAATACAGAAAGACATTCGGACACCTCCTGATTCCAAGAAAGTCGATATAAAAAAATTCGGTAAAATACAAACGTCTGTAACTAAAGAAACCCGCTTTTTACATCGACAAAATCATTTATAAATTGAATATACAATGCACTCGCGATAATGTGATCTTATCAAAACCTGGAATACTCCAGAGTGTTGATTTTTGTGAATGAACCACCTTAGTGAATGTCAGAAAAAAAGCTTTTCATTTCGAACTATTTTTAAACTGGATAAAAGAACTATCATGTTTTTATGGTAAAAAACGTGCAAAAACGTGTTAACATTAAGCGGTGAGTTGACTGTATAAAAAAATCTTCCTGTCGCGTGGTTCTACTTAATATTATCACTTTTGTTAAAAAAAAGACTAAAGTTATCTTGTTGCTTGTTGTAACAAACGTGTACCTCATTAAATGATGCGGATACACGAGCTCCGTCAATAAATGCGAGGTTCACGGAAATGCAATAAAATTAAGCAATAGGTGGTGTTTGCACATAATGCAAGCATAATGAGTTTGCCGCCGTAAAAATGTCGCGAAATTTTGAATGAAAAACAACAATTTCAACATTTTCTTTTATCTTTGTTAAAAAACGTTTTTTTATATTCTTCTACGAATACCGCACATAATCATAAGTCCATTTACATTTTATTGCTGCGTCAACTATATTCTGTTTTATTTTTTAAATTCTTAAATCCCTGGAATATTTTTTTCCTTTATTTACTTAATTTATAGGTCATAAAGTATTTTGGCCTTCAAAATATCTGAAATTTTCTTAATAATAATTGAAGCTAATAACATTACATATAGAATGCATCAATATATTCAATATACACTGTACAGGGTGAGTGAAAACTTATATTTATTGTATACTTTCGAGAATATTAATTTATTTTATTATGTTTCGAACAAAAAGTAAAGATTGTAGTAATGTTAAGAAATATGTTATTGAGATAACCTTCTTTTCCAAACTTAAAATGCACACTACATGGTGCCAACTCAATCGATTTTTTTAGGATAGTAATTAAATTATGAGCTTATGATTTAATGATCAAAACCAATTGGAACGTTCTAAATTCACGATATAGTGAGCAAATTGAAAAGATTTCAATAAAATTGATTATTTGAATTATTTGATGCATTTACTGTACAAAATTCGAGTATAATTTTTATCAATGAAAATTGCGAAAATAGATTTAGTTTTGATTAAAAATTACCATCACTGGTAACACAAAGAAGTGAAATTTAGTTTAGAACAATTACTCAATAATTTGATGGTTTGTCAAAACAAATTAACGATATAATAGAGTCAACCGAAATCGCACAAGTATCGTAAATTCGAACATTCATCGACGCGACGTTTTTATGTTTTTCGAATATTAGCACTATATGCTGAATGGCACGGGACAGTATTCTATCAGAAGCTATTATGCGGGAGAATTTATTGGTCAAATTCAAATGCAATATTTGTTTCATAAATTCCCAAAATGGGTACCATAAATTTGGCGCGCCGAAATAAACATGCACACACACACACACACGCACACACACATAGCGAACGTACCGACGCAAAATGAAATAATATAATAATATCTCGTCGTTGGGGACGGCATTAAATATCGGTCAAAAGGAGATGAAGGAGATGGCTGGGCGGTTATTTGAGTCGAGAAATTGGCGACCATCATAACGACTCGCCCATAAAATCATAATGCAAAAATTTACACTTAATTTTATGTGAACAAAAATAACAATGAATGGTGATTTGTGAGCGCTGCATCATCATAGTCGACTATTGCTGAGTCTATGCCAGTCCATCCTTGCGTACAATGGGGTATAGAAAGGATGAATGATTTGCGTGTAATTTGTAATAAAAAACGAATCTTTGGTAAGACTCAGATAACCCCTAAAAAGAGCTAAAGATAAACACAAATGCATTTCTTGTACAAAGTATCATTTCAAAAAATCAAATAAATTATGTATATAAAAAAAAAAACTTAAAACAAGTTTTAATTAAAAATCTGAGAACTTTCATAATTCACTCGGCTTAATGAAACTACCACTCAATAATATTTTTTTTTAACTGAATTCAGCTTTTAAAGGGGAGACATAATTAACAATTTCCATTTTTTTTTGTCAAAGATTGACAAAACATCTTTGTAAACGGAAATTGTTAATTATGTTTTCCCTTTGAAAGCTTCAATATGAATTCAGTTAAAATAAAAAGGAATATTGAGTGGTAGTTTTATTAAGCAACTAGAACGCACAAATTTAACAATGGAATATAATGGACGGCATTCAATTAATTGAACCAATCGATATTGTTAAAAGTTCAAAGAAATCGTATCGTCGATTTCAGAAATTAAACAAGCTTGCCAAGGTGATTCCATCTGTGAAACTTTTGCACAGATACAAAAAGATTGAATCACGACTAAACTTTTTAAATGGTTTCAAACCCGCAGATTTCCTGCTACTTTTGTCGAAAACAACATGAATACTAATACCACAAACGAAATGTGATTGAAATTTTAGATTTCTGTCCAATCCCAATAGGAAGGGGGCAGTTTGCATTTAAACGACCATGAAAATATGAAAATTATTCAAATTTCGCTAGATATCCTTATGTACTCGCAGATGGTAGGCGTACGTTTCCATCTCAGCCACGCGGAAATAATGTTTTGTTATGTCCTAATGTTTTTCTTATCTCAACTGTGAAATAATGTGAGCAGCAATAAGAGACTAACGTCGGTCGACAGCTCGCTGGATTATGCATATCGATGGATTTCCAGAGTGGCAAAAGGAAATCCACTTCAACACCGACATCTGCGGCAAGCTGATTAGGGATAATAAAAAAAACATTCTTTTTTAGAAAATATTTGACTGGCATTCAGCGATTGTAATTAATTGTAATGTTGAGATGATGTTACCGACGGTTTTTTGTTTAAAGAAATGCACAAAAATGAATACAATAGGCACCGTCTTAATCATGCTATTCAACAATTATAGAGAAAATACGATAACAAATGGCAGATATTTCCATCATCGTCTATAAAATGTATTTGCCATGCCGAAAGTAATATTAAACCCTCGTCACAATTTCAATGCAACTCCATCCCCCATTCCTTATGTCATTGACTCATATCATGATAATCTGCACACTCACAATAGGGCAATGAACTTAACCGTGAAATTTATCTGACAGATACAAATTGATACATTAAATCATTTGATAAAATCCTAATTTAATGATTTCAAATAAGGAAAGCGAAGAATTTAAAAACTCATCCATCCCTTCTGCAGAAAACACCCACAGCACTTCAAATGACTGAGCATTATCCCTTCCTTCAAGCATAATTCACAGTTACTTTTGCCTTTGGACTAATGGCTAGGATATTTGATATGCCCAGGCATATTAATTGGCCCATTAAAGTGTGCATTAGCACAGTGAATTCCAATTTCATAAAACTGACAATTGAGGTTTCTATAATGTTTTATGTACAAGCAGATGCTCATATTTTGCAGCAACAATATCACCCCACCATATATTAAATCATTATTCTAGTAGACCATTGTGGCATTGATAAAACAGGGCGATTGCGCTGTTCCAGCCTCCATGGAAACCATATAACCAAGTGTGAGAACTTTCTAGTTTGGCAGTCATAACAACCGAAAACAATTTCGCTATTTCAGTTGTAGCAACGCTTTATTGAAATTTGACGAGGCAGAACCAATTTGTCTCTTCAATGAAAAAGTTCTTGTCGTAAATTGATTTGGTCGTCTTTACTAATTAATTTTGTTGTTGAAACATTGCATCATGTTTTCCGTTGATTACCGCCACATCTTGGATGCTATTGGTTGGACTGGCGATGCTTCGCTGATGCCAGCCGCAAACGCTGAAAATCTGCAGCTAATGAACTCAATCAAGGAGTTGGCGTACACTAAGCAGACCAGACAGGAGCTCATCCAACGGAACAGTCAACGTATAAAACATCTTACTGAGCAATTAGATGGAGCACGAAAGTCTTCCGATGAGTTAGCCGTAAATTCCTCAACTTTATCTATATAAATGAAATACAGTTATGTTCTAATTAACATAAATCTTCTTCAAAAACGTTTAGAAAATCCATTACAACTTGCGATTCCAAGAGAATGAGGAACATCGCAAGTCACAGTTAATAAAGAATGAAATCTCAGTGCTGCAGGACACCGTCAAAAAGTTGAATAAGTCAACGAAAGAAACCCAAGAGCTGCTGGAAAAAAATGGCAAAGAAATTGACATGATGAATGGAAATATTGCCAAGGCTGCAAGTGAGATGGAGTGGGCGCGCACCGCGCTGGCTGAATGGAACCAAATCTCGGCACAGCGAAACGACACCAACGTTAAGTTGGAACAGTTTCGAATGGCAGATGAGCGGGAGGCTGAGAAATTGATATTTCGTCGAGAAACAGTCCAGCGACAAGTGGAACAAGAACGACAGAAGCTGCACAATACATTTATGGAAAAGAAAAGCATGGAACAAGTCTTAGAACGAACATCTCGATTATATAGGTAAGGTCCCATACAACATAATAAATCACTGTTTCATATGTTTGATCACAAAAATCATTATTTGACCACCACTTAATTTTTTTTGTTTTGCAGACAACTTGATGAAGAACGCAATCAACTTGTATCGAACTTTTGCGCCTCTTCAAAAATGCTGACAACACGTGAACGTGACCTGGAAGAGGCCGAAAAAACTCTTGAAGAATCACAAAAAGAGACTGCCACTTGCAAATCCAATTTACACGACGCAAATATTGTTTACGAAACACAATTGCAAAACAATGACGAACTTCAGGCGCAAATCTTTGAGTTGAGTCAAACAGCGCCACAGCTCAGACAAACTCTCGAACAACAGAAAACCGAACACCAACTGAAGCAACATGAATCACAAATATCGACGAAATATGTTGCTGCCTTGTCGAAGCAACTAATTAAAGCACGTGGACAATTGAGACGAAATGGCTTGATTCACAAGGAAAAGCTCAAGAAAAGGGAAGTCGAATCAAAGAGTCTCGACGCAGTGAAAATGAAACTAAAAGCACTGAAAGAAAATCAAGATCGCAAACTACGAAAAGATAAGCTTCGATCCTTTTTAGCGGATGAGACGAATGAGATAGAACGACTATCGACGGAGAAACGACGTCTGGACAATGCTATCTATCGCCAACAGGATAAATTGCGCAAGCTGGTAGAAGAAGTAAAAACAATGCAGTTTATGAAACTAGGCACAAAGTCAACGCTTAAGTCGGAGACAAGTGCACTTGCCAAATCGAAAGATATGCTCTACTGGCACCGCATGGCTCAGCATAAGTTGGAGATTCAAGTGGCAGCTATGCGCGCCAAAGACAGTATTGGAAAACAGAGTACCAAGGACTTTACTGAAAAACTGCGAAAGTTGACTGCAGACTATGATGACCGCACTAAACATCTCGGCTGGATGATTCGCGAGGTTCAAAGAGCACAGCTCAACTACAAACGCATCAAGGATAGCCATATGTCAGCAGTGGTCGAGTGTTCACAGCTCGAAGATCAAATCCGCGACAGTCAGCGCAAAGTGGAAACCAATCAAAAGATGCTAGAGAAGCGGACGCGTGCCAGTGAAAATTTCCTGATTGAGAAGAATTGCTTGAAAATGCGTGTCCAACAGATGGAGCAGCTTCTGCAGCGGCAGGCACACAAAAAAATGAATCTGGACCGACACAAAACCGAGATGGAAATTGGCAGGGAACAGCAGTTGACGTACTACAACTTTCAGTTTGAGAAAGTAGAGAAAGAACGTCGTTTGGCAAAGGAAATTAATGGCAAAATAAAAAAGGACCTTAATGAGATAGCGTTGCGAATTGAAGCATTTCGTCGACGATTCCAAAAGGAGTACGACCTGCTGGGGCGTAATGACGATGGCACCGTGATGACGGAAACTCATCGACGAATCCAATTGTATCAGGAAACGCAATTGCTGTTGCGTGAGGGCAACGAGCTGAACGGACTGATTGTACAAGCGGAAAAGGAGATAAGAGCACTTGAGGTCACTGTTGCGGCTTTAACATCAGCCAATGATTCGTATAAGCGACATGTAGAGGGCGGGGGAGTGGCCAGTTCATGCAAAGAGGATGAAATTTGTAAGTCTTTCAATTTGCCGTAGGTAATTATTAAAATTTAAATCATTTCTTTGCAGCTGCTGAAGAAAAACAACTGGCAGAAGTGCAGAAGCAGTATTGTTGTGCAGTAACAAAGCTCAAAGAAATGGAAATAAATTTCGCTAAAGCTTCAAAGGAAATGCACGGCGCTATGTTGCGATTGGATGAAACCAGTATGCAAATTGAAGACAAGAGAGTTGAAAAGTTCGTTCAATATGCTTATAAGATGGAACCGCAGGTTCAATAACTATATTTTTCTTATAGCACATCGGCGACTGATGAGCTTTTTGACATAAATAAGGAAGTATATAGACAAAGTGCGAAGATACAGCGTGCCGAAAGGGAATTGAAAAATGCTATAAAATTGGCAAAACAGCACTTCAAAAGCAAAGAAACAATGAAATTAATCTCAAAAGACATGATGTCACGTGAACTAGAAACCGTCAACACAAAAGTGCTGCAAAATTTGTCCGACTTAGTGGAAAAACATCCTGATTTGGGACCGAGCATAGTGCAAAAGCTGTATGATCGCGGACTGCACATGCCAACGCCAACGGCAGCGTCAAAGTCTCGTTCCAGCTTCCGCACCAACGATAGTGCTGACACATTGCGGAATGACAGCTCCAATCGGCTGAATGTGGCTGAAAGTGAGCGTGATTTATTAATCGCAGACCAAGACTCGGCTTCATCCGTAAGAACCAGTGCAGTGTCACTCAACGATATGGCCTGCTTTGACAACGCGTCAGCTTCCGGAAATAAGCGAAACCAATAACATTGGTTTTTAGAAAAAGCTATGTTGTTTTTTGATGTTTTCAATGTATTTAGTGAATAAAAGCAAATAAATTATAATCAAAAGCATAATTTTCAGTCCAGTTTCACTGATAAACTGAGTGAATATATTCTTCAACATAAATATGCAATGACATTTTTAATTTCCGTTAATGTAAAAACTCATTCAAAATATTAAATCAAATAAGAGCATTACATGCATCAACAGACTGACAGCTTTAGCAGCTGCTAACTGAAAACTACCAAATTTGTAGATTGAGCATTACATCCCCAATTTAACCCTGTCGACTGCCTCGTGGGCTTTGTTAAATGAGCCCAACTCGCAGACACATTACCAAAGCGCGTCATCTTGCGTCTTGAATTTCTCTAACGACAGTCATGCACACAATAAAATTGCGACATCCGGGGGAAATTAAATGAGCTGCGAGCGGCTGTAAGTTTGTCCTTGCTATTGTAATGCGCTGTGTGTCGCGCCACGCGGTTTGCTTCAGCCAAGAAAGGGTTGAGTTCGGGAGCAACATTTTGGCAATGTCACTTTGAAAGCTTTTCACCAATTAATGCAATTAATGGTGTACTTCAGATAATGTCGTTGCGGATGCTTATGTGCACCAAAGAACAAGGGCGCCTATCCCAATTCGCGTACACTACCGGCATGCGCGTTTATTTTGGGCACGTGCAAACAATTTAATGCTTTTTTCACATTCGATTTAAAGTAGTGTTGAGTTCTGTTAAATATTTTGCAACTTATGATTTGAATAAATAAGGTAGACACAATTAAATAAAATAAGGTGTGTTATTGTTGGCTTCAAAATGATTTAAAAGGCCAATTAAACCTAATTTCATGACATCAACCACAAACCAACAACATTTACAATGCAGACTACGAGAAAATAAAAGTACATAACATAAAAAAAATAGGTTCAGGCACAACAATTTTCGAAAACCATAAAGTTTTAAAGCCAATTGTCTACTTTGTTTTATGTTTATGTATTTTTTGAGCACCTATTAAGAAACTAGTTAATTATCAATCATGGTTGTTACAGTTTCATGGCGACTAAACATTTAATTTTAAACAATTTTAAGCAGAAAATAACCAACATTTTTTTGCATAGAAAGTATGTATCACAGTCTTTCTAATTAATTAACAACATTTTGTAATATCAAATTATTCGTTGACTTTACGCTAAAGATTTTAAAGTTAATTTACTATTAAATTTGTTTTGTGTGTCACAAAACATAAAAATAAATAAGTAACAGGCTTATTTATTAATAGTAGCAAAGTGATCCAATTTTT
>JANSTS010007148.1:0-13082 GCA_026546915.1 Sylvicola fuscatus
CATATATAATATGTATATACAAATTATAGCAAATAATTTGACAGATTATGGCAAAGACGATTAATACGTTCCTGTCTGTCGACAGCAAAAGACAATCGAGAAAAACTAATCGTTTCATTACTTGCAAAGAAATGGTGTTGAAGACAATTTTTAGAGTATAAGATCCGTAATTGTCCTGTTCAGTGTAATAGTGAACTTAAAAAATAAGTAAATATCCAGGTGTTGCGTTGAGTTCCATCTAACTAAACAAACAATTAGTATGGTTTTGTGGCCAGACAAATTAGTGCGAAAAAATGTCCTCAGAAAAAAGTAGACAAAGAAAATTTTCACATCACAACATTAACATCAGTAGTAGCTACAGTACTGAAAAAGTGAAAATGTAGTTCATGAGCTGTAGACTGTCTCTGTCTTGCCAATGTGTTCTCCTCCTGGTACAAGAAACAGCTGAAACTGTGTGAATGCGATTGCAAGATTTTCGATTGATTATAATTATAACATTTATTTGAATAGAGAAAATTTTCTGTGAAACGTGGAAATTGTGACTTATTGTGGTCCGTCTTAAGAGTCAAGATCGTGAGGCCGCGTGGACCATTTTTTAGCGTTTTAAACACTTGAACTTGATCAATTAACCCATATAGTTGCAGCTTCTTGCGTCTTAAGTTTGGCGTGACGTCGCGAAAAGAAAATCATTCTATTTACCGTTTTCTAAATAACCTTGAAATACGTTTTATCGTTGTGTTTCACAGCAGATTCATTTTCTTTATAAGTTAGCTGGCTTTGTTTTAAAACGAATATTAAATTATAAAAACAGTGCTCGTCTGACACATTTTTATTTGTTTCTTGCATTCATTTAGGCAATTCCCAAGGAGCAAATTTCTTTGTTAATTGAACTTCAGTTGAACCTGTCCTGATTGCTGCGTAACGATCGTTGGACAACTACATTTTGCCACTCCATAGGAATCTATCCAATAAGACATCTAACATAGCAGTTCTGGATACGTCTGTATCACGTCTAATTTCAAAGAGGTTCCGTGTTGTAATGGACGAAGCGAAGACAAAAAGGACTATAGCTGAAGATACTAACCATTGGCGAGAGAAATTCAACAGCAAAGAAATGGAGGAATCAACCCTGGTCAATTACTTTCAACTTATGTCTCCGCACTTCTTCAAAATCGACGCATCAGCAGATTTTTCAGATTTAGGTAAATGAACCATTTCTTTTATTTTTAGTGAACTGTGAGACAACAGAATAACGTGTTTCTTATGTGCGACTGAAAGTATGTCTATATCCAGAAAAAAGTGTTGTTACCAACCTCTTAATCTGACCCTGATAATTGTGTTATTCGTCGTCATTCGTTTGAAAAGCAATTCATTACTGAGATCACAATTAGCGTCGAAGATGGATTATTAATGGTGCAGTATTGATGCAATATTTTTTTAACACCAATTGCAAATGTTCTTATGCGTTGCGTTTGCGCTCTTTGCAAAAAAAATGCGTTAAAATATTTGTGTATTGCTTATGACTAGTTCTACCACGATAAACGCGGACGCCTTCTCGAATGTACGTACAAGATATTTCAATGTGGTATTGATATCTGATTAAACAAGCAAATACTAATGTATAGTATGCCATTAAAGACATTATACATTTCTTCGATTCACACCAAAACTAAACTTTTCATTATCAGTTAAATACATTTCTTAATCATTAAATTTGTTCTCCCGAACAGGCCGCTGTAGTTTCGATGAAAAAGGTGCCGAGGACGTGATACTTTCACAGTTGCACAAGTTCATTTGTGGTGACGATTTCGAAGCGGTTTTCATAAGATTAAAGAGCGAAGGGTCGATTCCGTCAGTATGCGGTCGCGTCTTCAAGATGGGCGAACCTAATTACAGTTGCCGAGAGTGTGGTAATTATCTTATCAATCAGCAGGCAGTCAGTTTAATTCGAATGTTCTTCTTGTAGGAATTGATCCAACTTGTGTGTTGTGCGTCAATTGTTTCAAACAGTCGGCGCATCGCAATCATCGTTATAGAATGAGCACCAGCAGTGGCGGAGGATGTTGTGATTGCGGTGACTGCGAAGCCTGGAAGAGAGACCCTTACTGTGACCAACATATAGTAAAAACAAAATGATCAATTTACTGTAACATCACTGCAACTATTTTTTTTACTTAACAGCTAGGCACACAGCAAAAGGAGTCATCTTCAGTGCTGACAGAGGAGATGTTGGAAAACACCAGGACTTTGATCAAAGCGGTTATGCACTATTGCATAATGTCCTTGGAAATGGAGTCAAACGCCAGTTCACGGTGTCTTGACGGCGACATGGAAGAGGATGTGTACTGCACCGTCTTGTACAATGATGAGACCCACACATTCGATCAGGTCATTCAAACGTTAATTCGATTCGTTGGCTCAAATCAAAAGGACGCCATTGAGTACGTGTCCAGCATTGATCGCGAAGGCCGAGCCATTGTAAAGTGTGCTCCGTTTCAGGAGTGCAGCAAACTGAAGTCGGAAATCGAGGCGCAATCTTTGCGGACGACACTCTCGACCAAGACGGCGCCACTCATTGTGGCTGTGCTACACAAGAATGCCGTGGCCAATCAACAGTTCGCCCTGCAACTGCTCGAATGGATGCAGCAGCTGGTGTCACGGCACGTCAAGTATCGTGACATTTTTTGTGAAGTTGGCATGCAATCCAGCACGTACAACATCAATCATGTGCTCCAAAACGATTGGAAGCTGTGGAAAACGGCACGCACCACTTGGCATCGTTTGCTCATTGCCGCTATGCTGATGGAACATGAGCACAAGATGCAGCTGGCCGTCCTGTTCACTAAACTGTATCCAACATTGACACAGGATTATATCGCCGATGACCACGATCACTCGTATTCCATTGTTTCGCTGAGTGTGCAGCTGTTTACAGTGCCCTCGATTGCCCAGCACCTCATTGCCAACGAGAGCGCGCTATTTAAATTGATGCATACTTTCTATGCGGAATGCATAGAGAAACACGTGAAGAAGAAAGTGCTGCACTTTGCCAAAAACTCGACTAATGTTAACGTCTTCAAGCGGGCGTCCTATATACTCTTTGATCTTAAGTACATTTTAAGCTTTAAGCCGACCACTTGGACAGATGACCTGCGAAAGAACTTTCTGCACGGTGTTCAGGTGTTGATCCGCTTGCTGCGTGAGATGCAAGGCATGGACTCTGTCTTCCGACAAACCGGACAACACATGGAGTACGAGCCTGAATGGGAGTCCGCGTTTAATTTGCACATAAAATTGGCGAATGTCATAGCGTTGGTCCTGGACTGGTGTAGCACTGACAAAGTAGTTCTCATCAAAGTCTATCGTATGGTGCTGGCCAACTTGCAAGAGAACGAGTTTATTGTGTCGCAAACGACGACTGAAGTCAAAGAGCTGGCCGATCATTCAGCCGGCGTCTTGATGTATGACGTCTCAACCAAGCCTGTCTCAATTCATTTGCCGCTGTCGCGCTTCTTTGCCGGTCTTTATTTACATTTGAACAAATTCGATTTGACTTTTGACAACATCCCGTCGGCGGTATCCAAGCCATCACCTGTTCAGATAATTGAGCCAGTTTTGTGCACACTGACGATGGTGGCGCAGGTACACGCCGGCATGTGGCGTCGAAATGGATATTCACTGTTGAATCAACTATACTTTTACAGGAATGTCAAGTGTCGTTCCGAAATGTTGGATCGAGACATTGTTGTGATGCAAATTGGGGCTTCGCTCGTTGAGAATAACGAGTTTTTAATTCATGTTTTGAACAAATTCGGTCTGATTTACTGGCCGGACAGCGACTTTGAGATCAACCACATGTTAAAAACTGAGGATGACAATCTGCGACAAGTTGTTAATATGGTCGACGAGATGTTGGAGCTTCTGATCGTCATCATTGGAGAACGTTACGTGCCCGGCATAAGTGTTGTGACTGAAGAGGACAAAATCAAAAAGGAGATAATTCAACAACTGTGCATAAAACCGTTTTCGCACTCCGAGCTAACCAAGACGATTCCGGAAGATGCCGAGTTGGGCGACGTCATTGACAGCGTCGCTGTTTTCAAGAAACCTACGCAATGTGATAAGAAAGGTGTCTACGAGTTGAAGGATGAGTTCTATGATAGCTACACTATGTACTTCTATCATTACACCAAAGAGGACAAATCCAAGTCAGAAGAGGTTCAACGCAAGCGGCGAAAGGCAAAAGGCAAATTGGTTTGTTGCCCACCGCCCAAATTGCCACAACTTACTGAAACGTTTAGGTAAAGCTTTTTAACTTCTCAATTACCTGTAAAGGATTAATGTTACTTGAAATGTTCCTACAGCATGATCGCCAGTTTGCTTCAGTGTGATGTAATGCTGCTGATTATTCAGACAGTCCTTACACGGGCAGCTGATCTCAAAGCGAAAAATTTCTCGGAGACTCATCTTCAAAAAGTACTATTGTTGTCCCATTGAAATTTTCTTAACCTATTTTGTATCGAATTTTGAGTAACAAAAATGTTTTACAGGTTCTTTATTTAATTGGTTATGGACTCCAAGAAGAGGAAAGTGGGTACTATCCATTTTTGGTGTTCAAGGCTCGTGCAGACAAATGGGGAATTTTGCCACTGATGGAAGAGCTTATAACTAGTGCACGAGTAATTATATTTTTGAAAAATGTCCATTCAACATTTATATTAACTGGGATTTCAATAGGTTGAAGCTCATCGTGATCTCATCATTTGGACTGTGAAGAAATACAAGGAATTGAACAAGAAAAGCGAAGAAACCGTCGGCATGGACGTGGATTTGAATCCCTTGGAAAAACCATCTGCCGATGCTGAGAAAGCCGAAAAGGAATTGCGTGCTCAGTTGGCTGCTGCTCGGCGTGCCAACATAATGGAGCAAATGAAAAAGGCTCAGAGTAATTTTATGTCAGTAAATGCGGAACACTTTACGAGCACCAACAACACTTCACAGTCAGATAGCAATAACATGGAGTGGCAAGTGCAGCCATCCGAAGCCAGCGATGAGACTATTTCTTGTGTGGGACTTAATAGGAAGATAAACCACAATGAGTACAAAGAATTTAACTGTATTCTCTGCTCCGAGGAGTCGCTGGTTACCAAGAAAGGACAATGTATGGTGTACTCTGTGTTTGTCCAAAGGTCGAAGGTATTGTCGGGAAACCCAGAAGCTCACACTGGCTCGTGCGGGCACGTGATGCACGCCACGTGTTGGACAGAATATTTCGAAAACGAAGTGATGAAGGAGCATCGGCGGCCGCACCGTAACCGTTCTCCTGGGACATTTTTGACTGAGAAACGCGAGTTTCTTTGTCCATTGTGCCGCCGATTGAGTAACGCGGTTATTCCTTTGACGCCGGCCCTGTCGAGATTCGCTGAACCGACTCCAACGGTATCGCAAAATACTCCGCCAATTGAATTCCACGCATGGATGAAGGAAATAAAAGCGCTTGGCGACCTGTTGTGCGCTACTGAAAATATGATTGAATGTAAAAGTGGCGAACTGGAAGCTGTGCTGCGAAAGATGGCACAGCTAACTACACCATTGGAGAACCTCGATATGCTTGGAGTGGAGATCAAGGAGTCACTTGAGAAGTTTATGATGTCTGTACGTAAAGTGAATCCTTGTCCCAATTCGGCGGAAGTGTCAGAGCCATTTTTGACAACGATCACTTCCTGTGCCTACACTATCCAGTCGCTTGAAATGCTGATGCGTGCCCAATGTAAACCGCTTAAGAGCAAACCTTCAATTCGTTACACAACCTGTTTGTCCGGTCTAGTGCGCTCCTGCGGTCTTTTAGCGTTTTGCAGTAACGAAGATATAGCCATAAAGATGAGCATTCACTTCCAAAGTCCCCTGAAAATGCTGTTTAATCAGGAGGGCATGTCTATATTGGAATGTGATCTCTTCAGAATGCTAGTTACATTAATTTTCATCACTCCCTGCGTCCTAAATGTCCACAGTAGCTCCTGCTATGTTCCAAATGGCTCTCTAATGGAGTACTACTACCTGAAGTTAGTTTTTATGGCGACAATTGCTAAAGTCGTGCTGTTACACCAATTGAATGAAATTGATGAAATCGACGAGGAGTCATCCGGTATGGATACGGATGAGTCGCCCAGCGAGTTGGTATCGTTTTACAAAAAGTTTAATGTTCACGTGAGTAGGAATGCAGACATTCTCACCGGCATTAATCACAAAAAACTCAAGGCGCAGCTGCTGAACGATATAAAAGGCGAATGCTTCACCTTCTTGCGCTCATGCTGTCTTCTGTTTCATTTTATGACGGACGTGGAGATTCCTGATCAATTTGTCGATCAATTCGATGATAAGTTTGAGCATATGTGTGACTATTTAGGATTGTCATCTGATATTGAGTCGTATTTCGCTGGTGACGTACAGCTTGAGTTCATGTCACAATTACTGTCACACAAAGAAATTCTGGAGTACAAGGCATCCGAACGCAATCCCGACATTGTCCCGTGCTACGCTAAAATTAAACGACTCGTTGAGCTGTCGTACGACTACAGCGATCTTATTAACGGCGTTTCAACATTTACATGTCCCAATAATGATCGCGACGACTCGCGAAACCCAACAATGTGTCTCGTCTGTGGAGATATATTGTGCTCCATGACTTATTGTTGCCAAGTAGAACTTGATAAGAATATGGTGGGAGCGTGTACGTACCATGCACACGAATGTGGCGCTGGCATCGGCATGTTTCTAAGGATTCGCGAGTGCGAGGTCTTGCTGCTGGAGTACAATAAGGGATGTTTTGTGTCGCCACCATATTTGGATGAGTACCGTGAAACCGATCCAGGTCTACGGCGGGGCAATCCTTTGCACCTGTGCAAAGATCGTTATGACAAATTGCATCTGATGTGGCTTGGCCATGACATTTATGAGGAGATTGCGCGCTCCAATGAAAGCTCAACGACTATTATTACTACTCAATGGCAGCACCTGTAGTCTTTGTGTCCGCCAGAAGTGCACTATTTCTTGTTGTAGATACTCGTATTTTTTGATTTTATTTTAAATTAGGACTAACGTATTTTGGAAGCTACCGGACATTCTTGTCTTTCAAAATTTATTCTATAAAATATACTGAACTATCAATTAAATATTATGAATGTCTTGTTTAAATTGTCTCAATCAACTCAGCAAAGTCCCCGAAAGAATTTGATATTCCTCTTAAGTTCAAAAGAAAACACATGAGAGATTTTTGTACACAAAATTTACAATTAAATGCATTCTACAATAGGTTTTTAAGTAAGTTTAATCTTAGGCATTTGTCTAATGGTTCAGTGACCAATATAGATAATAAGGCACATAATCAGTGAGTATTTTAAGCAGAGATGAGCAAGCAGCGATTCAAGCTAAGATGCGCAAGCAACTATAAAAGTTAAATATAAATCATAACTCCTCCTTAATGCTTCGAATATCAGAATCGAAATTGGCGGAGTGGCGGGGTTCCATCATTTCGCCAAAAGCAGAGGAAAATTCCAATTGCTCTTTATCGCCCTTCTTTTGGGCATCAGAAGCTGAAAATAGGACGATTAAATGAATGCCCATCATAATAAATAGCTTAGGGTTAACATACTCTCGATTTGGATAGTGACAGAGTCCTCCGTATCTGAAATGTAACCATCTTCTCCGGTGTAGTGTGTTGGAAACAAAAGCAACGGGGCAGCACTCCAGGCCACCAAATTTTTGTTTGGGAAATAATGATTCCACGTTTCATTTGGATGTTTACCGAACATTACCGGTAGGTATTCATCAACGGGAATAAGATTTTCCAATGGACGTGAATCTGAAAGATGCATTGAATAAAATAAAATGCTTTTGTGAAAAAAATAATTACTCACCCAACAACTTTTGAGCTCCTTCCAAAGAAATCGCATAGCCAAGAGTCCAATAAGAATATCCAGCTTCCACCATGTACTCTGAACCTTCGACCCAAGGCTCATCTTCATTTTCAAGACGTTTTCGTCCAAAGTAACTGTTTAATTAATAACGGAATCTCTAATTAGAAGATTGAAATAAATGTACAAGTTAAACATACATCAAATCCCATTGTCCAAGACGTCTAGCTTCCTGAATAAGTCGTAAAGACTTGGTTTTGAAGTACGGTTCAAACTTAATGTCGTCTTCCAAAATCAGCACATCGCTCAACTGTAACTCAACGATTTTTTGCCAAATCTGATAATGACTTAAAAAACAGCCGATTTCACCCAAGGTCATGGGACGATTCATGTATGGATCAGCATAGCCGGGCAAGAAATGCACACCCAACTCCGCCAACGCTTCATCTGTTAATAATTTACCATCAACCGCTGGTAAGTAAGTGACGTCTAAGCCTAACTCTTTAAAGCTTAGATCCATTTTGAAACGCCTTTCCGGTCGTCTCTCTAAATTGATGACGAAAATCTCCGAAAATGACATTTTATCCGGATGCTGCTCGAAAACGAATCTACTCATCTCGTCGGTGGGGGTAGCCGATTCATTTTCGTCATTGATGATGAGGAGCTTGGTATTTATCAGCTGCTGATAGTCAATAAAGAGGTCGTTATTTTTTTCTAATGGCACCAAAATGTATCCATAGTGATGTGCGTTGGAAACGAACATTGGCGTGTGTGAATATTTGGCAGACATTGCAAAGATAATGATATCATCGGTAGGTCCATCGTAAATTTGTCCGCTTCGACCTTGTTTACTGCGCTCGAATGCATTTTCATTCAGCGTTTCGGCATTAAAAGTCAGAAAATCGGAGTCTACGTTCCTTAGATTGACTAGAACCGCCGAATGTACCATCGGCACCCTAAATTCGCCTCGTTTCTTCAAATCGTATATTTCCTTGTACTCATCAGTGCGTTCGTAGTAAAAATCGTCAGACATTCCGCACCAATAATTCGAATAGAGACCATCTGACACGAGCATTGGAGCTACAATCGTTTTCTTTGTTGATATCAATAGCTGTAGCGTGTCCTCGTTAACAAGAAAAACATCAGCGTCCAAAAAGAAGATGTAATCCGCCCAGATGTGCCTAGCATATTCAAACGCAGACTCTTTTAAGTGAATTATCTCCTGGAAACGTTCCTTAGTCCAATGCGTAATTGAAGATTCATTTACTCTGCGTTGCGCTTCCGCTGTGTACTTGAAATCGACACTGTGGTACATTGTGGACGTTTTGTTCAGCCAAGTCTGAACAATTTCTACGGAATTATCTTCGTTGTGATCGGAACGAAACCTGAAGCAATAAAATAAAGTTAGGCACTGCCAAAGAAGCAAAACATTCGGAATACCCACCACAATGAAATGCGAGTCTTATCATATTTCAGTTTTTCCAAATAAGTCAGAAAGTAGGGTAATGTGTGTGCCTTATTTCTGATAAGGGACGCAATGACTATTGTGGGTGATTTTTGATTGCGCCTCGGAGTTTGGCTGGCACTCAGTACGGATGGCGTGGAGGTTTCACTTAATGTTGATAAAGTAAACACTGTCAACAAGATCCAGAAGAATCTGGCAAACTGCACTGTTGGTGATTGCATATCAATGGCTTGGCGGTATAAAAACTAAAAACACACTTTAACTAGATTATGGCACGTTATCATAAGTAATCTAATGAAGATCCCTCGATCTTAATGTTATCAAACTATTTCATTCTTCTCCGTCTATTTTCTATACTGCGAAATGCGCTGAACGATCTTTCTTACTTCCAATAATCTTCTATAATCTATTCTATATAGAACTATGCTTATCGTGTAGAATAATATTATGTATATGTTTCATGGTATGCGAGTTTGTCAAAACTCAGGTCTTAGTTGTGAATGTAACACATAGATGGCGCCGTCCGCAATTAAATATGTACTTTGCCATCAATATTTGTAAAATTAATTTTTATCTTTTATTGGTAGAATATCTGGATGAGCTCATTCCTTTGAAATGCTTCTTTTATAAATCATGAGACGGCTGCGATTTTGTATATTTACGAACTCTTTTGAATTCTCTTAGTATACATTTAAAATTAGCTGAATGAGTAGCGAATTTGCGATCAACTATATTGTCAATATTTTTCATTAATTTCTTCATGTAGCACTAGAAAAAAGAATTGAAGGTGTAAACATTTTTCATATCCTATTTTGAATTAATATTATTATTTAATGAAAGTGTTTAATTATTATTTACGACAGATGTTAAAGATTACATTTTTTTAAAAATAATTCTAACCTGATAGAAAATGTATAAATTTTTTTTTACTATTATTTACTTGGAGATGAATTTATATACAAATGAATGTGGTAAAATTGAAAAAAAAAAATAAATGTTGCTCTTTTATGACCTGAGCTTTATTGAAAAGCTTCAAATGACATAATGAGTATAGTTTGTTATTGCTAATGAAAATAAATAAGACAAAAAACTACCAGCAACGATTTTAAATATCATTTTTCTTTCAAACATATTGCCAGATTCGGTGGTTTTAATCATAAAAACTTAACAAATTATAAACGTCATTTAATAACGCGATTAATGTTTGCTAATTAAATCCACACTTTGTCGCAGCTGTTTTTCACGAGCGCATCGCCATTCGTAAAGTTTTTTGATAAATAATAAAAAAGCTCTATTGCGCTTTTTTATGTTGAAAAAATAGTCAAATTTAAAGCTCAATGTCATTGTTTACTTTGTTTACCCAGCCTAACCGGTAGAGTTTTTACAGTATTTTTCACAGACTGTCATTTATAAAAAAAAAAAAATTAATCAAATTGTTTAGCTTAAATACAAATACAGAGGAGATTTCGATTTTTTCACATTCGCGAAAATCTCATTTAATTTAAGTGCATTCGATTAGCATTTCTGGATGCTTTTAACGATTTCAGTTTTCAAAAGTTGCCGGCTTTGGCAAATTTATTCCTGGATATATTAACCTTTTATGTTAATTTATGCAGTGTTGACCAAGTAGATTTCGGAATACTCGATAAAAGTGGGGTGGTATAAAATACATTAAATTTGTTTTCCAAATGAATTACGTACGTTTGGAAAGAACACATACGAAGAAATAGAAGTTGTGGTCAAATATGTGGTTTTACGTCACCTAAATGTTATTAAAAATACGAAAGAATAAAGTTAAGAAACCATTTAACATAAATAAACATTTTTATTAAAAATTTGTTTTTAATATAATTAATCTAACTTTTATTTTACGTTACTAATTCTTATCACGAACGGTTCTGACAACCAACAATTAATTTTCTTTTTTTAAATCACAATAAATATTCTACAAAAAAAAAACGTCAGTAATGGAAGACTTCAGTCAAAATACCTCCGGACAAAATGAAAATATGAATCTTGGCATTTGGCGATCGATCCAGCTTCTGCTCAATCAGGTGAATTAGCTGAAAATCACCACTAGCAAAGAGCTCGTTGAGAGTTTTGCCCTCACTACCTGGTGGAAGCTCCAGGTACGCGTAATCACCGTTCGTGTCATCTTGAATCATCAGGACGGCGTCATTTGTTAATATTGGATATGGCCGAAAGTTTCTAAATAAACCAAACACACAAACAATTGCATCCATGAAATATTTAGGTAATTGTAAAACTCCACTAGCACTGGTCAGGTAACTGCCCACTGGTGCACTTACGGATAGGCTAAACGCGCATCGATTCGATGGATCGAACAGATAACAGCAATTACAAGCACAACGGATTTCACGACCGACTTCATTTGGGGTTTTCTACACAACTGATGGCCAGAGGAGTGTGTCGCCAGCGCTAAAGGTGGACAATGGACACAAATGTTGAAAGCAACAAAATAATAAAACAACTTCAAAACAAACAGTTGTTTAATTAGCATTCAAGTTCTTATCGACGGTGTTGCGAATTGGAAATTCGCAATTCTTTCCACTTATGTATATACATATACGATACACTCGCGCGCCAAACGACCGACGCGTCCGACAGACACTTGACTATGTGGACTGAGATGCTGGGGCGTTTAGCGACGTGTGGTGCGACAAACGCGAAAATTCCCGCAAATATACACGTCATATGTTTGTTCTCTCCATATTGAGAAGTGTTTTTTTGGCATCTTTTTTCTACCGAATTCTTGAATTTCAATCTTTTAGGAATACCATTTAACAATAACAAACCTGGCGCCAGTTCTTCTTAATTTCTTTATCGCGACCTTGCCGTTAATCGCCCAACAGGCCAGATGCTTTTGACGTTTTGGCTTTTAGCGAAAAGTGACTGAACTACTAATCACCTGTATGCTGTATTCAACATAATTAATGGATTTCGAGAAATACTTCTACGTATAGATTATGTCTGCATTCCTTTCATTACATGCCTTTTAGCTTATGAAAATTTAATTAAAAATATTTTATATATTCAACACAATTTACTAAAGTGACAATTTTTTTTTTTGATACACATGTCTCGAATCGCGGACTATGAAATCAATAACAACAAGTCCTAAATATTCAATCGACATGTTGTTGTCCTTCAGACAAGAATACGCTCCAGATACATTAAGATACCAGTTTAGATGGGTATTTTATAGAATAGGACTTTACCAATTCAGTGAGATTCGTGTGGTGACAATTTTGTACTCTATATTCGATGAAAATTTGTTATTATGAATTTTGATAATACTTTATTAAATGTAAAACTACAAAAGAGATCAAAAACATATTTAGAATAAAACAGTTGAATCAATCTTTGACGATTAAGAAATATAATAAAAATCTTTTAGTTACCAATTTCTCTTTTTAGAAATATGTAAACGCTTCTAAACAAAAAGGCAATGAATGAAACAAATGTTAATTTGGGAATTGTAATTTAATTTATGTACAAAATCTATTGAAACATATTTTTAAAATTCTTTCTTTTGTTGTTTAAATACTCAAATTTAAATCGGTTTATATTAACCGATAAATCAATTAGTGTAACTATACAAATATAGATGGCATTGCTTCGTTTTAAATTTTACTCAATTATCTGCTTTAAAACAGAGTTATTCCGACTGTGAATGTGTGTGT
>JANSTS010007154.1:0-14588 GCA_026546915.1 Sylvicola fuscatus
ATATTGTTAACGATCTACATATTGATATTGTGTCTACAATATCTTCTGATCTCTTTTAGATTCCATAGGGTTTGGTTATGCCTGTCTGACCCTAGATTGTACCAGTTTTATATATTTAAATATTTATAGAGGTTGTGAGATGTGTGGCGTTATGCGCCGCATAACACATTTTTACTTTTAAATTCTACGACTTGTCCATTACCAATTCATATAGTTATTAGATGTACAATTTTACTCGAAAGATTTTTTTTCGTGTTCCAGTACGCATTTATTTGAGAGAAAAAATGAATTAATACATTATCCAAAGTATATTGTCCATCGCTAGTTACTACTGTTTACTGTTTAGCTGTAGAAGTGATGGTTAGGCCAGGTTTTAGTAGCTCATAGTGGACTCCACTCTTCTGATCCCACCAAAAACAGAACTACCTTGACACCATGGATATTCGGCTTCGGCATTGATGTTTCCTAGTTGGATGAGATTTATATACGATTTTTTGCGTTCGTCGTAGTGAATCAGTTTTTCGTCCTCGGTAATGATTCGATGCAGAAAAGATATATTTTTGTAAATCACCGTACGATACTGCAAAAATCAGCCGTTGCCGTCAATCATCTATAGCACCTACACTCTACAGTCCTAGAGTTATCATTCAGAAACGGACCGAATTAAGTTGTACTTAAAAGTCTCTGTATGATTTTCTTCTTTCTGCAGTTATACCTGGCAGATAGCAACAAGTGCAAACAATAGCGCCAATTAATCAGGCGGTTTCGCGGAGGCGGTCGCGATGACGACGGCTAGAAACAAATCTCTACATAAGACGAGAACGAGTATAAATATTGTAAATCCAAATACCGAAGTATCTACACAAAGATTAGCGGGCAATTGAGTGCGGCTATGTCGTTAAACTCCAATAAACCAATTAAGATCAACAAATCAGCAATTATATGTGTTAAGCCAACCGCCAAGGCGAACGAATTTCAACAGCCGAATTTAAACACGATCTCTTTGACAACGCGAGAACTGAACAGAATTAAACGCGATAGCAAATCGATGGACGACGCTCGACGCGACGCGACGGCCTGGCAATTGGCATGGCAGCCGGCGGGCTAGGCGGCCCACGGCTGACGGCAGTGCGACAACCGCGTTTCGGCGTATGCAGCTGTCTACTGTCAGTAGTGCCTGTGTACTCGTCGAACGGTAAGGAGCAAGAAGACATCAGCTGCCGCTCGAGCGATCGACTTGAAATGCTGACAGCATTGTAACTGCGTTGTGTTAAAACTTTGGTGACGCTGCAGGATGGATTCGCACGGAATGCAGCCCAGCCAGCTGCGGCAGACTATCAACCGATTGCTGGAGGTGTCCGGTCGATTCCAGTTGGCTGTTATTATCGGCCTCAATTTTCTGAGTCTCATCGTCGGCATCAGCCACACGCAGACATCGTTTCATACGTACACGCCAAAGTTCTTCTGTCGGGTTCGTTGTAAAACAGTTTATTCATTTTACGTTTATATTAAGTCTTCCTTCTTTTCAATTTAAGGATTATCCTGACACATCTTCATGCGAGTATCTAAATGGAACTTGCCCTAGTGGTTACCAGTTTGATGACGACGATCACACAGTTGTTACTGAGGTTCTGACATTTTAAATAAACAATATTCAAAAAGATTTCATCTTCCATCTTACTACAGTGGTCGTTGGTTTGTGACCGTCGCTTCCTGGCTCCACTGGTGAATACTCTCTACTTTTGTGGCGTTACTGTGGGTGCTCTAGCATGCGGCTTCCTGGCCGACGTATGGGGACGCCGCAAGATGATCTTAATATGCTTGTACGCACAAGGCATTTGTGGAGTCGCCTTGAAGTTTAGCAGCTCTTTAGAAGTGTTCATTGGTATTCGCATTCTTCAGGGATTTTTTGTTCAAGTAAGTACTCTTTTAAGTACATCTGCTACTCTCTTGCTGAGAATACTTAAAATAGGGTCTACAAGGATGTACGTACACGCTTATGTTGGAATACTGTCCCCCACGTTGGCGCACTCATGTCGGCGTCATTTGGGAAATATTTTGGGCCTTTGGCTTGTGTGTTCTCGGCGGAACATCGTTTGCAGTACGCGACTGGCGTCAGCTTCAATTGTTCCTCGCCATTCCAGTTCTTCTCACCATATTCTACATGTGGTAAGTCCAGTGCAACAGCCCTCTTGTGCTAGGCATATGTACAAATATTGCTTTCAGGCTGATTCCTGAATCTCTGTGTTGGTACCTGGCAACAAACAAATTTAATGAAGCGCATCAACTATGCCAGCGCATTGAAAAATACAATGGAAATCCCATCGATGACAATATAAGCTTATCAGAAGATTGCAAAGCGCAGCCTCTACACGAAACTGCGCCAGATAAAGAGCCGCGTTCATCGGCTGGAATAAAACAAATGTTCCGTGTCAAATGTCTGCGCAAGCACACGGTCGTCATGTTCAGTGTTTGGTAGGTCACGTCAAATATTTTCCAACGTCTTTGACTGTCTTAATTGTAAACGCTTAGGTTGACTGTGACTCTGTCTTATTACTGTATCCTGTACTTTATGCCCAGTCTGATTGGGCAGCGTCACTTGAATTTTGTGACGGGCGCTTTTATTGAGATCGTCGCCTACGTCATAGCTTTCTTCATATTGTCCAAATATGGACGTCGCTATCCGATGGCGGCGTATCAATACATCAACAGCGGCATCTGTTTTGCAATCGTCGGTATTCTCCTGCTAACATCGGACAACAATGAAGCAAGTTAGTTAGTCCAACATGATAAAGACGCATGTATTTTCACTTTTTGTGGTGTTTTAGACTGGACAATCACCGTTTTGGCGTTATTAGCCAAAGGTTTTGCCGTGTCCAGCTTTTGTGGTATGTTCATCTACACGGCTGAGCTCTTTCCCACCATATGCCGAGGCGTCGCATTCGGTGCGTGCGGCTTCTGTGGTCGTATCGGCAGTCTTACTGCACCACTTTTAATGCTTTTGGTAATTTAGATCCTTTGCCCGAGAATTCATTTTTTATCTGCGTCTTTCATACAGGGCGAAATCCATTCACCAGCCATTCCATTGGGAATTATTGCCATACTGCTACTTGTCACTGGAAGTGCCACCATTTTACTGCCTGAAACGAGACATAGCGCACTGCCAAACACCGTCAAAGAAGCGACGGAGCTGTGGGAAGGACGGAGCTAATCAAAATCTTTTCAAATATTTTCCAAAGTACTTCGAAACTACTAATTAGCATAGTACTTAAATAGATACTTTGTACTTAAGACAATAGATTCTATTTTAGGATTTATGGTAGGTTCAATACTCTCGTAGATCATGGCCCGTGGGTCATAAATTCATAAACCTTCAACACTTTTATTTGCTCCAAGTTTTATTTCACATCAGCCTGTTTCAGCAATTTGCCCTTAATACCATATATCCGTATATGACATTAGATTGATTTCTCAATTAATGATAAAGGTAATTTTTCCACTCGCTCTTATGACATTCAGAATAAATAACTTGAGTACCGCGTAAACTCTGATTATATATTTACATTTCTTAAACACTTGAACAACTTGAATTTGGATCTCAGATAAAGACATACAATGTCGTTAGACCAAAATTATTTGATATCCCCGATAATACGCTCAACGGTTTTTTACAAATAATTAATTACGATGTGGTTCCCATCTGATTGTCTAAGAATTCATAGAAATTGTTCTTAAAGACTAGCGTCAATATTCGTGGAATCGTGGGTAGATAAAGAAGCAACTATTTACTTTTCGATAAATCGTCCATTTGCATGATTTGTCATTTTAAAAGGTATTTTTGAACCACAAAAAGAATTCAAGATGTTTGATTCAAAAAAAATTTTCTTTGAAATTTGTTTACTAAGGCTGAAATTCATGATAATCTTTCAAATAAAACATAAAGCTTAACGAGGGTACACACTACACACTACAAACTAAGAAACTTATAGACACAATACAAAGACTTTTATAATCGTAAAAATTAAAATCTTTTAATAATAAAATAAAATATTTTAATAATACATAAATTACGAAAAAGAGAGATACAGTTTTTACATATTTTTTGTTTTCTCAATGTAATATAATTGAAGCGAAGATACGTTTTGTACAAAAAAAAAAACAAAGTAATATCACCTGAACGTATTTTGCTTTTTAAGTTCACATAAAATATAAAAAATAGAGTTTTTCTTAAAGTTTGTATAGGTAGGTAGGTAGGAAGTTTGGGTGTAGACTCTTAACTACTAAATTTGTTATGCTATTAAATAATTTCGCCTAAATACATATTTGTAAATCATAAATTGCTTGAGGAATACACGAATAAATAGTCAGGGCTGCGCTGCAATAAAGAAATGCAAATTTTCTTCGAGTAAGAAGCAACGTTCTGGAGTCAAGCTGCTGGGGGTTCATTCTTTTGACAATTTATCACTTATTGTAGATTTCAAGTTGCAATACTTAACATACGTTTTAAATTATTAACTTGAATATTCGAGAACATAACCCAGTAGACAAATAAAAAACACAAAATTCAGTGTTTCCAGATTCTTTAAAAAATCTTAACACGAAAGTGAAAAATTGAACTTCTAAACTGAAGAACATCCCCAAAAGTAGTGGAATAATAGTTGAATAAATTGGTTTCTTGCTTGTTGAAGGAAATTAAACAATGCACGTTGTCACAGTCTTCTTGACGGCGTCTCTCGCGAATGGAATGTAAGACAACGAGTACCAGGTCAATGCGGTGAATTGAATAATCACCGATACGAGAGCCAATCCGGATTTCTTAAGCTGCATTTGAAAATCGTTTTAATGTTTTTTAAACAAATATTATAAGAAAACAAAAATTCGAACATTACCACAATGGCAGCGACGAGTGTAAGAATAAAAGAAGCAATGACGATTATTGTGGCGATGGCGCGAGTTGGATCGAACATCCTTTTTAGCTGTTTGAACGGCCCCATAAGGAAGCATGTGCTAAAAAGAAAGGTACGAAAAAAAGTCAGAACTGGTGTCATGTAGGAAAAGTGATATTGTCAATACCTGGCCATAGATAGCACATTTCCGATGGTATAGAAGACAGCAAATACATGGAGTCCTCTGTGCAGGAAGAGCGCAAACGTAGCCAACAGTGACATCATTATTCCGATTACGAAGCAAATGCAAAACGCTTTAATTCTTGTGGTGTAGCTCATCGTTGTCTCGTCGCTCTGTAATTGATACAAACCAATATTAGATAAGGATTAAGAAGCTAGAAAAAAAATACAACTAACTTAATTAGAACTAAGAAACAAATGTTATCTTGTTGCTTAGCTGTTTAAAGGAATCAAGTAGAAGACTTGTAACTAAGAAAATCCTTAGGGAGAATGGCAATTCCAGATGATAATTGAGATAACTTAAAAACGTACAATTATTCTTATCTTAATGTGTCGTTTTGCTGCTCAAGACTTTTAACTTGAAAATTGATTTTAAAAGTCAAATTAATCAGCTTCCTTGACTAGATTTTGTTGACGAAGATATTAAATTTGTTTGGTGGTGGTGAAGGTGACAAATTGAAAAGAAAACTAACACATATCTGTTAATGCAGAGAGTCTATAGCAAACAACCGTTAAATTGATCTCAACGAATAATAAAAATAAATCGGTCGCGCTTCAATAGCTGAAACAACAAAAAAATCTAAGTTAAATTTAAGGTAATCAAAAGATATCATACCAATGTACACATAATTCCAGTGTCTTCGTCTTGGCGACTCTCCTGACGATTAAGTGCCAACTTTAGTTTGTCCATGATTGTTGCTGATTAAATACCGATTACACAAAACAAATAAACAAAGGCACAAAGATTAAAATTCAGAAACAGCCCCTCGAATCGTTAAGCGAATGATTCACTGGTTGAGACGTGTGATCAGAGGATTAGACCTGGGCGTCTGAAACCTGAATTGTAAATGTGCAAGAAGTTCATACACTTTCTAGGTGACCGCACGACCCGACTGGAACATTTACCAGGTGGTTGGCAACAATTGCTGACTTGGGATTCAATTTTCTATATTTGGGAAAACAAGCTCGAATGCTCCTTTGACTAATTCACTTAACACAAAACGCATTACTTAGAAGTTTAAACTCGCGCAAAAGATTGAGTTGTCAAAATGGGTATAAGTGGGAAGTGGTATTCGTGTAGCAGTTGTTGCTTCTGTATGTGCGCCAGCAGCTACTTCCTTTGTGCGCGAGGGAGATATACAGCCAAGCATGCGCTGTCATAAGTTAACCAACACGACTGGAGCGTCTGGAGAACTACTAGCAACCGAATGCAGCGCCAAATTATAAAAAACATAAAGAGCGCCAAATATGAATTCAGATATTTTATTGAAAATATAAGAACAAAAAAAGGAAAAGAGAAAAAGCATCATTCTAGTGATTCCGACAAATTATTTCCATCCACGAATATGTCCACTAGATTTGGCTTACCAGCCGATATAACGTTCACTGGGTAAACCATGTTAGAGTCAGATGTTAGTCGTTTAAAATGGTCCTCTGAAGATTTGGCCCACTTCTCTACTGCATCAGGCATTCGCAGAGCAGAGTGTCTGGCCAATGGTTGACTCTTGCTGACATTCAGTGGCATCTGGCGCAGATCCGTCGATGTGATTGTCTCCCCATAATCAATCAAGAACACCTGATTAATGCTGCTGTCAGTGACTCGAGCGCGAAACCAAACGCCATCCTCACGTAGAGCCACACACATCATGTCATCCGTTGGTTTTTTAATGGACTGAAAGCTGTCGGCAGTTGTCAATAACTCGCAAATGTCGTTGAGGGTCTTCTTGTGGTTCGCGTACTGAATGTAAAAACTGCTCAAACTCTTGACATGACTGATGCTGCATTGTCGCTGAGACTTTAAATGCTTGAAGGCAACGTCATGCTTTATTAAAATGTCCGTCACGTTTTCGTTGTTCTTCCAAATCTCGACATAATTGATATCCGGAAACCGCTCCACATAGCTGAAGCTCACTTGAGAATTCTCAATTAAACTGCTGACTGTGTCAATATATTTGGCGGACCAGCTCCTCTGCACCGGTCGAACTGTCAATGAACAGCAAATGCAGAAGCTGGCCACTGACGAAAACTCGTCGGGTATTTCTCTGAGCAAATCCATGTCAACAATGGAATCCACGTGACCATAGTCTATGAAGAATACCGTGACCAGATCATCGTCGCTGTCCATAATTTTGGCTCTGCTCCATCGGTCCACAGCTGAATGATATGCCAGACAGATTGTTTTGAGCGTAAAGTCTTGTAGTGGTTTTAAATCACCCAGTTTGGCATCCAGATCTTCTTCCAGAGCACGCAGATCGTCCAAAGTGCGCGTGTCCTGTATATAAAATTTATTCGGACATACAAAGCACGTGACGATAGCTTCAAACTTTCTACAATTGCCTTCCAGATCGGCTGTTATTTGAAGCTTTATTTGGTTCTTGGCAACTGGCACTGTAAAATCCAGCTCGCCAACATTCAATTCCCCGATCCAATTGTTGTCAAACAGCTCGACGACGCGCAGATTCAATTCAATGCCGATCAATTTTGTTAACTCCTGGACCACATTTATCTCCTTGCCGCTGATGCTTTTGTGCAGTAGGTAAACCTTCGTGGCTAAATCACCACAAATTTGGAATTCGGGTTGCAACGCACGTAACTGATCTTCGCGACACGAACAGTATTCGCCGATATCAACGAGATACAGGTTGTAGACACCATTGGCAGAGCTAATTACTTTACCTCGATACCATTGCCCGTCTTTGCCATAAACAGCGCATCGGATCCCCAAATCGCAGAGCGGCACACACTCAGCTGAACTGTAAAACTGCTGCATGTTGTTGAACAGATTTTCGCGACATTCATAATTGGCGGATTGCTCCACAAAGACGACATTCGATGACTCGACACGAAGCAAACGTACCGCCACGCTTCCCGTCAGAATTTCCATGCTGCACTTTGGTGTGGTTGGCGGCTCATGATCCAGCAGAGGTATCAACGGCGTCACCATCAACCGGTTGGCGTTTTTGAGTGAATCAATTCTGATGGGAACGCCCGCATTGAGATAGACTTTTCGAAAGCGACTTTCAATTTCTTGGACGTCACTGAGCAGCTCGAAAAGTGTGTAGGAGCAGCTGATGAGATGTTTGTAGCCAGCGACTTCCACTTCAAACAGATCAAGACTTGTGATACTTCTTAATGTCGCCAGTACTGTCATCCCGACGAGATCACCATAAATATTATCTTAAATGTTATGAAATGCTGTTATTTAGCATAAACTTAATAAATTTTCATTTTATTACCATTTGAACAGTTTTCAATTGAAGTTTTCATTGTAATTATTTATGAATTTTTTTTTTTTTCAAACACCTCGCTTTTTCTACTTTAAAAACACAAATTACACAAATTGTGGATAGAATTTACAATAATTTAAACTATTCAAGTAATTGTTGGCCAAACGATGTGAATTATACCGTTACAACGTTTGTTGTTCACAATTAAACATAAAGAAATGCATATAAAAACGTGGCAGACGAAAATGTTTATTTGTGAGCTGAGGGCTCTTCAATTTCTTTTTTGCAAAAATTCCATTTTTACCCTAAAGGACAAATTTAGCGAAGTTCTTGTTTAGTGTGTTCAAATAAACACAAAAAATTTTGACAAAAAAAAAGAAATTAATTGTATTTCTTTTAAATATTGTAAAAAATGGCATTATCAAGTCTTTAGTTTTTTATGTGTAATAAATGAATTACATCTAAATATATTATGAAGTTTTAATCAGGTAAATCATTTTAAGCTTATTGGAAATTAAACGTTCTCTTTTCAGTGGACATTACTGTAGCCTGTCAGGAGAGAAAAACTAGCGTGTAGATCATAATATATATAGAGTTTGGACTGTCAGTTGTCACTTTTCAAGTGAATTACATGTGTATTGAAAGTCAAATTCATTTTATTATTTGGAAATATCCTATTAGTGTTTTAGAAAAGAAGCCAATTGATAAATTGTGAACAAATCTCTCCAGTTGCTAGTCGTCACTGAAAATTTCGCTTCGTGCAATCGTATAAACGCAAGTGGCCGCCGTCGAAGTACCAACGAGTCAATCACTGGCAGAATCGGCGGAATTGTCAAAACTCAGAATCGGTGGGTTGTATTTGTGAGCATTTTCCGCGTAAATATACATTGAATCCATAGCTACGCAAAAAAGTGCGCGTATGAACAATGAATTGTGCATATTCACGTACGTTCATATTTGCAAACAAAAAACAACTTTACTTAGTGGCGAGAGCGCTGACAGAGGCGCCAATGTGCATCCGGACGGACGCCACTAGAGACTAATCACGTCCCACAAGTTACAATTTGCTAACAGTGTTCAGTGCGATTACTGTATTTTCCTTTCAATTGTGTTAATTGTTAGTGTGCGTCTGTTCATTTGCCTTAATCTCGACAGATTGTGTGCCACGATCAGAATAATCGGAGTGTCTTTGTGCCGACATCTGCTAGTGGTCCTCAAACAACACCACCACAGATAATGAGAGATAGAGCATCTGTCTAAGATCCAATCACAAACATAGTCCCGTATACCATTGAGCCGTCGGTGAATGATAAACGTACTTCATCATGAATCGTGGAGATCAGTCATCCCGCAGTAGCAGCAGTAAGTCGTCCCAGCATAGCGATTCACCCATGTCCTCCACGCAAGGCAGCGGCGGACAGTCATCACCATCACTGATGGCTGTTTCCACGCTGGCCGGTTCGCCGCATTCATCATCGTCTGCTGGCTCCAAGAACACAACCGACACATTGTTTGAGCCGTCCGTTGATATGATGGTCAACGATTTCGACGATGAGCGCACACTCGAAGAGGAGGAAGCTCTCGCTGCAACAGAACAGGAGGACGCTAATGCGGAGCTGTGCAGCTTACAGCGGGTAATTTCTGGCAAATAGTTGCACATGAATTCTTCTATTAAGGGATTCCTTTCAATTGCCAACAGGAAGGCGACATGCCAATCGAGGAGCTTTTGGCGCTTTACAACTGCACACCTGCCGCCGACTTAGAATCTCGTCCTCGCTCATCTGCCAGCAGTAGTAACGTGGAGAATGAGAGCGAAGGGCCGAATGGCGACGAAAAAGAGGAAGAAGAACCTTCAGAACTGCGCAAATTGTATCCTGAGACGTTCATTAGTAAACCACAATCCAGATTACTAAGAAGTAAGCAAATCGCGCTCACACTTTAAAGCAGAAATACATATTAATTCTTGGAATTGTTGTTACATTGCAGCAATTTCCAGGCCGCAGAGTGACGAAGAAGATGATGGGGATTACAGTCCAGATGATGATGACTTTAAAAAGGTAAGCTAGTCGCATTTTAATAGTGGTCTGACATATATTAACTGTTATAGTTAAGTGAAAAGAAGAAAGATTTTTTTCGAAAAACAAGAACAGACAAAAATCTTGTTTATGACAATTTGTAGTCTGAAAAGCTTTTATGACAAAACCATTATCATTTTTAAAACAATTAATCTGTATTGTTTTTTTTTTTAACTATTGTTCTCAAGCTCAAACTCCAAAAAACCTTGTAATAACTGTTTCTTTTCTATAGAAAGTTGAAATAATAGACAACGAAATTTAAAGGCACTCAGTCCGTAAGTTTATTTCTTTTATTTGAAAATGTAAATCCGACTTTTTTTTTGACCAAAAATATCCCTGTACCCCCCCCCCTCCCCTTTCAAACTGTGACCCTTTCAACATTTGACAACAAGCCGACACAATATTTTCTTTTAGAGGAATTCTTCAGACTTTTGCAATTTACTTAAAGGTGTAGTGTTTATGCCATTTAGCATTAACAATTAAATTTTAATAGCAATTTAAAAAAAAGTCATTTTAGTAAATGCGATGCACAGACAAATAAAAACTATTCTTATTTTTACAATATTTGTGTCAAAAACGTCAAATTAATTGGCAGAAATTAACCTTTTAAGCAATATTTTATATTTAACAGTTTTCCAACTATATTTATGCCTTTGTGATTAATATTTATTTATTTATTAATATATATTTATTTAATTAAGAATTCATACATTTCTTTCGAATTTCCATACCATTTTATCCGCAGGTTTTCCCAAGGATTCAGTATGTCGGTCACAGCCAAAAATCAGCGTTGATACGTTTTGTGGTTTGAAAGGCAAACATTTAAATTTTAACAACTGCAAGACTCACAAAGATTGTATTGCTGTAAAATGCATGAGTCAACTGGAAACTGTATGCCTCTGAACTCTTCTTTTCTAGACAATCATGGTCGGCAGTGACTTTCAAGCTCCCATCCCGGAAGGTCTCTGCAAATACGATGACGCGTTGCCATACGAAAATGAGGACAAACTGGTGTGGGATCCTTCACAGTTGGGCGAGAACGACATAGAAGATTATTTAAACAAAACGGCTGTCACCATAGCACAGAACTCTTCCGGTTTGAACTCGATTCCGCAAGGCAATCACCTCAAAGATGACGAGCAAGTCAGTATTTCTATGCTATTGCACCGCTGAGCCGTCACAATGTTCTCATAATGTTGCTCGTCTGTTCGCATTCCAGGCCTTGTACTTGTTGCTGCAGTGCGGCTACAATATCGAAGAGGCGCTGCGCCGACGTCGCATCAACGCCATTTCTTCGGCGGACACGATGAGCTTGTGGTCGGAGGATGAGTGTCGCAATTTCGAGAACGGCCTGCGCGCTTGTGGCAAGGACTTTCACTCCATACAACAGTCAAAAGTAGATTAAATTAACTCATTATCAATTCATTTAATTATTCTGTAGATTATTGAAGATTCAAAGTATCACCCAAAACATGCACGCACACACAACATTTTTACGTTTTCTAAACAAAAAAAATATTTAAATTGATTAGGAAAAAAAAAGAAAAAAAAAAAACACCAATCATCCCAAAAATGACAAAAAATATGTTTGAAATGTTTATGTGACAAACAAAAAACCAAAAAATCCAGACATGGTAATTGCTAAAATAGAAAAATAAAATCCAAATTAATACATCAACAAAAAGGTACGCACTCGTTCCGTCGGCGAATTGGTACAGTTCTACTATTTGTGGAAGAAAACAGAGCGACACGATGTGTTTGCGAACAAAGCACGACTTGATAAGAAAAAGTACAGTCTACATCCCGGTCTTACCGACTACATGGATCGTTTTCTGGAGGAGCAGGAGAGCAACGGCCTTCCCAACAATGGAACGGTGGCCGGCACAAGCGGCAGCAACGGCGGTGGCGGCGGTGGTGGAGCGGCCTCGCCGTCAGGCAGTGGCGGCATGGCGGCCAGCAATGTTTGCCTTAGTGGAGCACGCAGCGTGTCGCCCGGCGTCAATTGCTTACTGTACACTGATGTGAAACGCCACCGACACCACCACCACCACCACCATCATCACCATCACCTGCACGACAATCCCTCATCGCTGTACCATCACAATAGTGGCGGCGGCGGCGGTAGTGGCACACTGGAATCTGGCTTGTACGGCCGTACCTCATCCGGCCAGAACTCGGGAAGCGGTCTTTGACACACATAAGGACGTCGAAAGCGCGGCAGAACTCTTCTGTCGTACTTGGATTCAAATTTATGATAGTTTATATAACGTAGCTTAAATGAGAGATGTTCCTCTGTACCCAACCACCCATCCACACCATCCTCACTCCCCCACCCTCAGATTAGGTGTCGTACTTGCTGTGTGTGCGCGCAAAACGGGTCAAATCAAAACTAATTGTCTTTAAATTGAATGTTCAATCTCTTTTCGTTGAATTGTGAACACCCGCCAAATTGTCGTGGAGCAACATAAAACTTCATCACCTTCATTTTTATGTTCGCTTTGAAACAACTTCTGTATAAGTAATAAGATTTTTAAAATATCCGTGTTAGAGATTTAAGTAGAACATTTATATGCAACAACAACAAAAAAACTTGTAACTATGTTAAGTAAAGAATTTTGAAATCGTAATGTTTGAATTCACCAATTGGGCATTAAATTAAAACACACACACACGCACCATGTACTTTACCAATCTGCCACAAAATGATAACACTTTATGTAGTTTAATCCAAGTGCCTAAAAATGGAAAACAAATAATTATAAACCGAGTCAGTGAAGGTTCGTTAGTAGAAAAGGTTTTTGCTAAAAAATAGAGCAGAAGCTGTAAAACCGCTAATATACGTAAATGAAGAAGACGACGGCAGCGGTGCGGCGCGGCGCCCCTGACAAAACAGCCGCGTCCGCCGCTTGTCTCGCACCTCAATTGAATATATACGAGTATTGTACAGTCGCAGCGAAGAAGTCAACATTTTTATATTGTAAGCGTCCTAATGTTATACAACACTGTTATTGCCACACAAAGAAGTCTAAAGCAATCAAATTTTTATCAAACTACCTGTAAATACGAATAATCATTAAATAGAAGCAATACATTTAGCATAACGACAATTCATCAACATAAGTAGTAATTAGACGTTTTTAGTTCATGTTCGTTCTCTTGTCAACTGACTTGTCAACACTTACTTTTCAAAGCAGTTGACTTGTAAGTTTTTAATTCATTTAAATAGAGAGTGAATACATTTACTTTTGCTAAAATCAATTATTTTTTCTTATTAAATAAAAGCAACATAAGTTTAACATAATTGTTCCGTAAAATAAGTTGGTGGTTATCATTTTCATCATTATCATCACGATGGCCCTAACAATAATTTTCAATGCACTTTTAAGTTTATGTTATTCTATTAGTTTATAATACTCAAACATTCCATTGAAAAACCATTTAATTTAGCTCTTAACATAATTGCGACAGTTTTGCTTTATTATATTATAACATAAATAGTCTTTACATACTTTTATATTCAATTTATAATCATACCACTTATGAAAATTGTAAGAAATACAGATTTTAGCATGGTAGCGACATTGTTTCATTTTTGTTAAGAATTTTTCAGCTTCAATTGCGTTCGTGAATTTTATCAAAAAGTAATCTTTTTACATGTAGCAGAGAAAACTCTATTTTCAACTCAAAATCGTTGTTTGACCTTGAAGAAATTGATTTTTGACCTTTGCCCATTTAGCAAAGTTATTAGTCTCAATAAAACCTAATTGTAAAGTAAATAATTGTCGAGAAATTTACCATTTTATAGAAAACAGAGCAAAACCTCTATATATGAACATAAAAAAACGTTTTTCCTACAAAAAAGTAGTTTTTTGACCATGAAGAAATTTTTGTTCTGAACATGACATTTTCAGAAAAGTTCTTGACCTCATTAAGGCCTACAATAATGTAGAAGATGTAATTACCGAAAAACATGATGACCTTGAAAGTGACCTTGAAAAATGTAATTAGTTTGTCTTAAGGAAATACCAAAAAAATATTACAACTTTGTTTTAATTAATCCATCTGTTCGCGTGTTATGTTATAATTCATTGAAAGACGATAATTGATATAAGGAGTGAGATCGAAAAAATCTTAACACACGTTTTACCTAATAATTTTTT